>VZRH01004960.1:449457-526327 GCA_013397555.1 Urocynchramus pylzowi | reverse complement strand
TTTTTTTTTTTTTTTAAGGGATATTTTTTTCCTGTTGACTGTGCCAGTCACTGTTTTCTGAATAATTGTGTCTGTGTAGGTAAAAGGCCTGTGGGATTTGTTTGCCCTTCTGGCAAAGCACGCAGGCATGTCTTAAAATGGAGAGCCAGGCTTCCATTGTGTTTGCCAGTGCTGTACCACTGGCCTTTGTGAATGGGTACAAAACAGAAATGGACAAAAGGAGGATGGCAGTACTTGCCAAATGGCATCTCCCATCAAATGCACACACTGGTCTGGATAGCCACTTGAGTGAAGAAGTGAAAGGCAGTTAGCACTGGGATAGAAACAGACATCCAATATCCCCACCCGCACAGATGGAGGAAAAGAGAACACCTCAGTGGAAATGGTTTTCAGAAAGGACACAGAGCAGGAAACAAAAGAGGACAGACACCAACAGCACAATTATTTTTTTTTTTTTCAACGGGTTCTTTTTCCCCTCTCTCTCTCTCATCTTGTGTCTAATCCATAAAGGAGACTAAATCTCATCCTAAAAAAACCCCTCTATTCCTGGATTCACATTGCAGACAACGACGGATGAACACAGGAAAGCACTGTGCATAATAAAAAAGGACATCCCTTTTTTAAGGAAAAAGGAAATAGGAGGAAGGCATGTTGTGGCAGTTTTCTCTTCTCCTTGGCATGCCTTTTGGAGCTGCAGTGTTCTTGGAGCTCTGAGCTTTGTGGTTTTTAGAACCCTAACCCTAGGCAGATTAGGGTTCCACCTAGGGTTAGGGTTCTAAAAACCACAAAGCCCAAAGCTCCAAGCACACTGCAGCTGCAAAAAGCCAATAATGCCTGAAAGATGATATATATAATAAATATGGTGGAGTTATAAAGACCCCAATAAATGACAGCACTGAATATGAGAAAGGTGGTCAAGACATGGGTGTTTTTATCAAACATGTCATATCCTTGTTTTCTCCTAGCCAGCGAGTCTTTTAATGTATTGTGTGACACCTCCACTCTCCATAAACAGGCAGTGTGGAAGTTGCCCATCTTGTCTTAATCAAAACACTGGGACAGAAAGATAATAACATTGTATAGTATTACTACTGAAATACTTTCCTGTGTTTATTTTTTTAAATCTTATTTTCTCATGTACTTCATTCTCATTAGATTTTGATGTAGTCAGCATCAATTTCTAAGCAGCAATAGTAAACCTCATGAATCATTTTGGCAAAACCTTCCTTGAAGTAACTTTGAAAAGGCAAGAACTTTTGCTAGCTTTATCTTTTTGTCTTTGAAAACTGGCACCATCACACACACATAAGCACATACTCCCCCATTCATAAACAGCAACATACTTACAGCTAACTTTCTACCTCTTGCAGTTAGAAACTTCAAAAAATCACCTTCCTAATATGTGCTTCTAATTAAATTTCAGTCCCTAACCACAGCTGCTGTGATTCATGCATACCCTGCAAGGTTCAGTGTTAATTAATGAGGGCTCCTTAAACTCTCTGAGCCGGGGTGTGGGAGAGAAATAGGGTGTATGCAAGGCATGAGGATTTCTCACAGTTGGTTGTAGGGTGTTGTGATGCCCCTCTGGGAGGCAGCTCAATTACAGTATGCATCCAAACAAGAATGAAAAAGGAGGTGGGGAACTGGGAACAGAAACCCACACAGTGTATTATTCATAAGCAAATATATAATTATGCAGTCTCATGAATTAGGGATCTACACTTTTAAAGAAAGACAGAAAAACTATGTCAGAATACTGCTTTGCAGTGTATTGGTTTAATATTCCCTTCTTCCTACAAAAATTTAGAGGTAAAGTGGGACACAGTCAACAGATCCCAGGGGCCTCTAGGCAATCCAGGGACGATTTCTGACAGGTACAATTTGAAGTATTAATAAATTTAATGGATTGTGGATTTCTACAATCCTTTCTGGGACTGCAATTCAAGGCTGCAAATCAAAGCACCCAGCAGCTCAGCATCTCTACAGATAAGAAATTTCAAGGTGAGATTCTGGAGCTTTGCTAAATAAGCAAAGCAGTTGGTCTGGCTCATATGCATGTAAATTCATAAATAATCACAGTTATTGTTATGTATTTGTCTGATGCACAGGGCAGGCTGCTCAAGACACCAATTCTCTCTTCAGCTAAATGTCTGCCAGTCGAGAACACATCTGCTCCTCACAGGTTGCACAAAATATTGATGTGAGAGGGCTAAAATTGGTTGGATACAAGGATGAGCCTTGGACCTTTGTTCTTCAGTATTTATTTTTTACCTGATGGCAAAATCTTGCCTCTCCCAAGCATCTTTCATCCTTTATATCTGTTCTCAGCAATGCAGCACAGAAACTATGCGACCCCAGTACCAGGATCTGAAATTAAGTAGCTGATAGCTAAATGAAACCACAGAGGGGAGGTTTAGAGGAACAGAATGTAAATTAATGAGGAGGGATTTGGCCTAAGCTTTCACAGTGCTTCCTCTTACAAAATATTCTTTGGCACATTTAACAGTCCTGAGCAGTCATATCCTCAGACTTCATCTTACCTAACCACTGATACTACAGGTGCTCTGAAAACTCCAATCCCACAGGTGATAAGCATCATGCTTGCACTGGGGGTGGAATCAAATCTTTCTCTTTCAGAGGGAAGTTAACATTAAAGCCATCAGCAAGCCTTCCCAGAATCAATATCATGTTTGGTCCTCTGAGGACTTTAACTAATGGTGGATAGGCAATAACCACAAAGCCTCTCAAAACATAGTATTTTTTCCTGTTAGCAGAAATTCTGCATAGGATTAAAAAAAACCCCAAACAAACAAACAACAAAACAAAAAACAAACAAACAAACAAAAAACCCAAAAAAACCCATAAAGATTTTTAAAGTAACAGGGAAAAAAACCCTCTGTAATTCAATATCTATCCCTAGTGCTTACTGTTGCTGTTTTGGAAACCCTATACCAGGGATACTCAGCTATTGTTTTTAATGAGTGTGTAAGTACCTGGTAAGTTAATCATTACTTTTTCAAGTCAAGGACTGGCTGTGACTCTGCTGTGCTAGTCTGAGCTGGGTACTCCCTTTGCAGGGGACACACTGCAGCTGCTCACAACATGAAAAAAAGACACATAAGAGGTCTGAAAGCAAAACTAACATCCTGTCATGGTCTAAGCAGAATTTATCCACTGCCTAGATCTAGATCTCAGTCTATCTCAGGAGGAGCCTTATACAAAGCTCTTCAAAATTTTCAGCAGGCAGAGGGGGCTGTTCTATTAGTAGCTCTAAACAACTGATTTATCAATAGAAACTCTTCCAGGATACAGGTTTTCAGCTCTGGTTAATACCCTCTGGATTTTAACACTTGGATCTTGCCAAATCCAAATAATGCAATTATTTCCACCTTTAAAGGCATGTTAGAGTATCCTAGAGAACATTTCATCTGTCCATTAAATTTTCAAGATGCAGGACTCTTCTCTGTTCCTCCCTGGGGATCTGTCCCTTACTCCTTACATGATCCAATGGCTGAGATCTCCAAAAAATCTTGGGAGACTGAACTAACACTTCTTTGAGGACTACTGCTGACAAGAATGTTTGCTATTCTCTGAATATTCTCCACAATGCTATGAAATAAAAAAATGTATGCATGACTGAAAACTCAAAGAACAAAGTCAATGTGTAACAAGTTAATTGAAACCTTGACATCCTCACAAAATTGCCAAGAGATAATGAGTTTGTGTTAGCTTCTGGAATGTTGTCCTCCCAATTTTTATATTTGGAGAGAGAATTGCCAAAACAATATAAAGCTATTTAAGAAATAGAACAGTTGTCTTCCCAATCCAAATCACTAACAAGACTTCTTTATTCAGACTTGAGATCATAAGGTTTAGAAGATTCTTAACTTGAAGTGGGATTAGGATTTAACAAATCAAACCCTTCTTCCTAGATCTCAAAGTGAGCCTGGCCATACTGCCATGTGCAAAGACATTAAATGCAGAAGGATAAACTCTTCTAACCTTTAGTCTCAATGATATTTTAATGTTGCAGAATTCAGTGGAAATGTGGCTTCAAACCATTTCTCTTTTTTTTTGCTGTCAAATGTAATGATCTGTAGTTTTATGAATTTGCCACTTTTAGAACACCAAAAAAATGTACACACAAGAAACATAATAGCCTGATACCTAACTTAACAGTATGTCTGAACTCTGCAGTCAATATTTCATAAAGATAAGGGCACACCATTCATTACCCCACCCTTTAAGAACTGAATATTGTCCATTTATAATCTTTAGCTGTAAGGCCATGCAAAGCTTTGCAATGCATCCTCTGTAACTGTTGATGATTATAGTGATAATCATGACTTTTTCCCCCAACAAGTTTCAAAGGCAGCAAATACCAAAGCTAGCTGTGTTTCTCATTAGAACACTGGTCCATAAGCTTTCAAAATAATTTGCTTCACACTTAGAAATGACTTAGAAATATGCACATATGTACATACACAGACACACATACACACACAGTGGAGGTGTGTAACAGATCTACATATTTATTTACAGTGCATTCCCCAAACTTTAGACCAAGCATATGTTCCTCTATAGGTTGAAAACCACTGGTCTTACATTTCAATCTCAGATCTTTCTTCTGGGTTTCCATAACTTTAAATAGGTCAAATTGTGCTTATAAATGAGCCCCTAATATCTATGTACAGATTATTAAAGAATAAAAGCCTTTCAGAATTTTTGCTAAGAACAAAATTAGTCAAAGAAATAACTACATTTTGGCTGAAATTAAGGTCAATTTACTTTTCTGAAAGCTATGAAAATCTTAATAAATTCCTGCCCCTCACCCTTTAATAAATAAGACTATTATTACACCAAAACACAATCTTTTACAAAACTGCTTCATTCACAAGACAGAAAAAAATTGAGAAAAATAATTTGAGCTTTCTTCCCTCAGCTCCTCTGAGTTCCTTACATATAATCCAAGGAGTTAAGCTATGAGACAGTGTTGTAACACTGACTTCCATAATTAGTCAGTGAACTCTTGCCCAGTGATACCTGGAAAGGATACAAAAGTCACATTTTGCCTCTCACTTTCTGGAAAACTATGAAACTTTCTATGTTTTTTTAATATAATTATCTGAAACTATGGAATGTGTCTCTCTTAAATTTTTAGAGATCTCATAAAAATCCAGTTAATCTTTCGAGGTGTCCTGGAGACCCATGCACAGGAGTACATCACATAAATTTTGTTCTATTTAACTGGATGAATTTTAAATGTCATGCAGTAGTCACTTTGAGAACATAACAGAGAACCACTTTTGATTATGTCAAATCTTCATGATCTTCAGTCTTGTAGCTAGTTTGCCCACCCTCTAGATCTTCCAACTATCTGAAATTCTGCCTGGTCTTTCTTTAAATCTTGAACTCTTAAAAACCTGTTATTGCTCACATCACCTGTGATAGTGTTTTCCATTTTTGTCAAACTTCAGGGGGAAATTCTGACACCCCAGATATCAGCCACGTTCTCTGCTTAGAGATATTTGTTTCTCCTATCTAGAGTATTGGGAGCCTTCATAAGATGCTGTGTTTGGGGAGGCAGTGACCTCGACCAGGCTCTCTTGGACCTTGTACCTGGGGCTTGAGAAGCCAGCCCATTGCAGAGCAATGCAGCCACTGCATGGGAACCTGTGCGAGTGCCCTGTGCCAGCCCATGCTGTGGCCTGGTGGGTGATGGGACAGAGACAACCTTTCAACTTGCTGGGAGGAGCTACATGATTCTGTTTGCTCTTCAAAAGTGCTACAGAACAGGAGGGAGGCAGGAAACTCTCTGCAGACAGGATCTGGGCAAAGTGCTGTGGGAAAAGACATCTGAGCTGCACCCAGTGCTGCACAAAAACAAGGTTCCCAGACTCTGAAAGAGGGTAAAAAATTGCTCACTATCTATATTCCTCTCTTATTGAAATGGCTATCCTATCAAGCCATTTGTCACCTGGCATTTTTTTTTAAATCCAGAAAGAGCCCTGCTTTTCCAATATCATGCCCCCTTCCCTTCTGCAGAACATCAAGCTGGTCCAAGAGGCCCAAAACCTTGCTGGAATGAAACATGTACTTTATGAGTAGTTTTACCTTCACATGCAAGGACAGCTTTTTAGATCCTCTAAAAGATCAATTTGTTCCTCATACTAAGAGGAACTTCATTAATTGATATGAAAAATATGGGCTGGAAAACACACCATTAATCAATAAGCATTGGAATGATAGATGTAAGTTGAAAGCTTTGCAGCATCAATTGGCATTTATTTCATAGTTATGTTATTTGTCATCTCTTGTTCAGGCAACAGTTCTTAGGCAGCCTCTGGCACATATAGAAATATAACTGCCAGCATGTCAGAGGGCCCCATGTCACATGTGGCCTGTGAGATGTCCTGTGGGAGGAGTGGCTGCTCCACAGTGCAAATGGTTCAAAGTGATACCCTTACTTGGTCATTTATTTTCAGCATATATTGTAATATTGCATTTTACAGGCGCCTGGTTAAATTGATTTATGGTTTATATTAATTAGTTTTAACTAAATCTTGCAAAATGGACAACTGTCTTAAAAACATTCCTACAAAGGAACCACAGCCTGAGAAGTCTGATACCGTGAGCACAAGTGAACAACAAAAAATGGAAGAGTTGACACTACTTCTACTCCTAGTTCAAGCTCCTCATTAGCCACTTCATGAGGTAAAAAACAGTGATAATCTGGTCTGACAAGAACTAGGCCAAACATCTTTTGTAATTATCAAGAAGATTATTTGAAATATGCATTTTCACCCATGGTCTTAATGTTAAGCCTTGCCCTAAACATAAATTATGCTTTGAGATAGTATGAAGCCTCCACGATTAGGAGGGCATTTAAAAACTGAGCATCCAGAACATGAATACAAACATCTTAGTCAGGCAATACCCAGCATGTTACAGGATTTCAAGGCTGTTTGGCAGTAAGAGGTTTCTTATT
Organism: Urocynchramus pylzowi; assembly: GCA_013397555.1. NCBI lineage: Eukaryota > Metazoa > Chordata > Aves > Passeriformes > Fringillidae > Urocynchramus > Urocynchramus pylzowi. The sequence continues at coordinate 519,339 of VZRH01004960.1, read as the reverse complement.
TAAAAGCGATAGAAAGAGAGCCACATGTTGAAATGCTTGTTCCTCCTGCCATGGTAAAAACAACTGGAATAATAAGTTGAAAACAACATGGCAACAAACTTAAATGTATTCCTTAGTTAGCAAGACTTTAAACCAGCAGATTCTTTACAAAACTTTGTGGTGAGATGGATGGGTATTGACTGAAAATCTTTTGTACCACAGAGAAGTTGTCTGGTTATCTTGTGGCAAAGTGCTTTCACTGAGCTATCCAGCTTAAGGATGAGTTACATACTTTAACAAGAAACAAATGTTCCAAATTTGCTGACCTTTTTTGAGATGACAAATGGCTGTCAGCAGTATGCTACCTAGCAAATATATTGACAAAAATAAACACAATCTGTCCCTTCAAAGACAGGTGACATTTTAATGATGACTACAAAAACATTTACTGTTCTAAGAATAAATAAAATTGAATAATTATTCCAAAATATTGTTTGTCAGCCTGATCTCATTATTTTTTAATTTCTATTTTTGTGTACATTTAATAATACACACAATATGTTAGTACAATAGTACGTATATGTAGTAGTACAAGTAGAGTTATGACTAAATAAATACAAATATGTAGGGGGTGCAAGCTCAGAAACTTTTTAATGATAAGGAGGTGACTGTTTGGAGATCACTACTGTAGTGTAGGTAAGTCAGCAGTTACAGTGGCACATTACCCATAGCATGCTGTGGGATAAGGAGTGGTTCATAGAGTAAATAGAAATTGCATATAAGAATATCAAAACCCAGAAGAATTGGGGAATAGTTCTTTGCAGATAGCCTGCAAAAAATTGTTGATTGAGCTGGTAAAGCAGCTGGCAAAAATCAGCCTGTGATAGAGCTGAGGAGGAAGCAGGTTTAAAAGACAGTGCAGACCAGCAGAGCACAGGGAATAGTCTACCATAGGTGCTTTATGCCCTTGGAATCACACATGCTTACCTCAGCTGTGAAATGTGGCCAAAGCTGTGCTGCTTGTGATGAGATGCTGCTCAAGTGCATTTCTATGAGTGTCCTATGCTTATATCACACAGTGGCTTTATCTCTGCATATAAACATTGCAGCTGCTGAAGGGGGAAATAAAAGAAGCTTCTTTCTGAGCAGCTGAAATCATACTTGTAAAGTGTACAGTCGCCTCTTTGATAGATCCTTGTGAGACAGCTGAGAAATGATGACAGAGGTGAAAATACTTCCTTGTAAACTGCAGAATTTCATCACTAAGTCTATCAATCAAAGTTCCATTTGTCATCCATCCTACACATGTAGTAATACTTATTACCAGAGGTGGGAAGCTGCCACACTCCTACCTCACAGCTAATCCTTGTTGTAAAGAACCATAACAGCTATTTACACACAACTGAGCCCTTTACCACAAGGGATGCACCCTTATTCACCATGCCCTGAAAGACCTTCACCTTATTTTACTAAAAGGACTGAAAGAGATGAAGGACTGAGTATCCTAAGGGAATGGAAGGTAGTACAATTAAGGACTGTTTTCAGGAATGATTTTTCATTCCTGAAAAGTTTTAGCTGAATGCACCACTATCAATATAAGGAAGATCTTTAAATGCTCTTGGTTAGACACTAATCTCAGCTAAACCAGAGCAAATTCTGCATGCAGCACATACTTCATATAGCAGGAGGTATGAAACAAGATCCAAAACTGGCTGTATTTTTAAGTTAAACTTTGCTGTGTGGCAAAAAGTTGATTAAACCCAAAGCACACAACATGAAATAGGAACACAGTGAATTCAGAGGAAATACTGGGAATCTACCATAGTATTATTCTGTTTGAGGTCACTAAGAGTAACAAAGAGAAAATCTAAGAACTATTGTATTCATGGTAGTGTAAACTGAAAAAAAATATCCAAACACAGTAATTGAATGGATGGCCTCTCCCTTCCCACTGAAGCTAAAAGATCATTTCCACCAGCAGTAAAGGGCCTGTGACTCACTAAAGTATCATCACCCTTCAGAAAGGTGTGGGAGCACCTCTAGCTATGCAGCATGCTCTTTACTGTCTTCTAATTCTTCCAGAGATGCACTACTAAGCCAGTCCTGTGACATACCTTTAGTTTGTTTCTTATTTCTCAAAGCATGGTTTAATTAACAGCAATACATGGTTCTACATGCAAAAAGGAGACATAGTTACATGTGGCCCACTTTTCTCCCTATTACAAGTGTCCTCCCTTTGGTATTGTTAGGTATGGGGTATTCATACATGCACACATATTATTCAAAACTAGTTTGCTCAATTCCACCTTTTAAGAGATCCAACAACTGGTGAAATTAAATGAAAATGAGAGCATGATACTGTACTTGCACCCTTTATTCATTCCTTATGGTTAAATCTACTTCACCTACTCCAAGCAATTTTCCTCAGCATTTGCATTCTTGAGAAAAGCCAAGTGCAAATTAACAGTATTTTCAGGTTTTTAGCAGACAGAGTTTTCTGAGGGATGACACCCTCACTCTTGGAACAGGAAACAACACATCTCAAATACCATGACAGTTGTTGGTAAATCTGACACTGGTAGGTTTTAAACTGACATGACATTGACCAGCATCTACTGGATACATGGTTATCTTACCATTAACTTTTTTTTTATCATACGCCTTTGTGAACACTACAAAAGCTTATCAGTTGAATTATGTAAATTATTTTCTTGTAAGTACCTAACAGTTATTTGAAGTGACTCTAATAATACTCTGTTCAGTATTCAGCACATTAAAATTTCTGTTTCATGATTTGTTCATTAATGGCACTACAATAACTCAGCACCTCATCAGCTACTCTAAACAAGCATTTTTTAAAATTAAATAATAAATAATTCATAAATATTTATAATTGATAAATTAGAGAGCAGAAAGATCAATTGTTGTGTATGCTGTATGAAAAGGGCATTCCATTAAGGCATCAATGGTGCTGTTGGCTGGAATATTAAAGAAGAGAAGAGCTGTGTATTGGTGGAAATGTAATGCATTCTATCCAGTCTTCTCTTGTATCAGATTCTGCCTCAGTTTTTTTGCAATATTTATACTGATTCAAACATATGTTTCTACTTGATCTTGCCAATTTACATCTCAGCTCAATCTCAGTCTAGCCTTCCAGCCAGCTTGGACACAATGTTTAGCCTACCTGCAGAACTCAGGGCAAAAGGTTTCCAGACTGTCTAATTAAATGTTAGTATGTCTGAAATGGAGCTCCTAAACTCCCCTCTCCAAATCTTTCCTTTTACTGTCACTAGACACTTCTTCCTACATTCTTTCCTATCACTTATAGGAACAATCAGAAGAAAGTGTTGTTTCTATTCTTTCTGGCTATGCCTAAGTTGGGCTGCTTCCTTTCTATACCTCCTTTGGAAATACTCCCCCAGCTTCTCCCTCCTTTCCAGTTTTCTCTCTCTATTTTTTTTTTTTTTTTGTCATGGGTAATATATAACAGTTTTTCAATAGACTGCAACACAACATGCAGTAATTCAGGCAAGAAGTGAAGAAAATTCCTTTAACTGAATTCAGATAGATGATGATATTACTTCCAGGCATAAATGTACTGGGATACCAAAAGTAGTATCTTTTACCTTGACAATCAAGTTTTGATGACAACATGTGGGCAAGTAGGTCAGATGAGGCAGCAGTACAATGCCTGTAGCTTACATTTCCTTTCCTTTACATCTCTCCACCCTTCTGTCCTCTCTGCAGCTAATGTGGAAGGAAATAAAACTTAAAAAACCTGATGGATTTCTTGATGCATTTCTGAAAGATTTAAGTAATTAAAATTGAGCAGAATAGAATAGAATAGTATTTTTCCAAGTGTCTTTTCCGGACATTTTTCTGTTTTTCAAAAACTTGAAAACATCCACAGAAGTTAAGATATTACTCCAATGCATAAGAAATCATGTGCCATCAGTCACTGCCATGGATTTTCTTTTGTCCTTGATTCTTCTGACTGATTGCACTAGACTTAACCTATTAAATATTTAATTGCTGTCTTTCTTGGCCTTTGCAAATCTGTAACTCACCTTGAAGCCACCTAATTTTGTATTATGGTAAGATTAAGTCCCTATGACTGTTCATTTTGTCATTTATCACTTTTCAAAATGATGCAGTCTAAAAGCATTTCTTTAAAGGAAGGTCCAGTGGTTCCATTTGCACCTTCTATTTTTCCTTTAAAAGAGCACAGGATGACAACTGCTGTATTCCTCCCAGCCAACATCAGCACAAACAAAAACATAGTGCACTTTATTACAATTAACAATAGACATAAAAGGATAAACTCATGCAACAATCCATATTCCCTGGTTACAACATAAAATGTTTTAGCTTACATATTTTTGCAAGGCCTGTAAGAGCAGAGCAAAAGAGAAAAAATAAGAATCTCTTTAGGATATCTCCCTAAGAACAATTGATGGAAAGATGCCAACTGCTACACAAAAGAAAACCACAAATAGTCACATAATAATTGCATGGCTGACAGTCTCATCAAAGTACCTTGATTAGCATCTGTTCTGGTCCCAGTAATGAAATATCCACAGCATGAAGGCACTACCAGCTGTCACCAGCACAGTTCTGAGAACAAGCCTCAGAGATGTTCAACCTGCTTCTTAATCACCTGAAAGGTAACATCACCTGCTTCAAGGATGAAGGGGAAGCTGTAGGCACAGTTTTTTCCAGGATTTAGTGTAAGATTTTTGATACCATCCCTCACAGCACCATTCCAGACAAGTTGCCAGCTGTGGGATGAGCTGTGCACAGTGTGCTGGGTTAGGAACTGGCTGAACTGCAGAGCTCAAAGGGCTGTGCTGGATGGGGCTACACCTGCCTGGCAGCTGGTCACCAGAGCTGCTCCTTAGGGTCCAGTTCTAGGGACAGCTCTGTTCAATGTGTTTATCAGCAATCTGGATGCAGGAGTTGAATGCAGTATTAACAAGTCTGCTGCCAGTAACAAACTGGAATGTGTTGATGACTCTCTTGAGGGACAAGAAGCCTTGCAGAGGGCTCTAGATAGATTTAAGAGCTGCACAATCATTAACTGCACGAAACTGGACAAGTCCAAATACTGGATACCACACCTAGGACAGAGAAAGGCCAGGCACAAATATAAATTGGGAGAGGAGTGGCTGGAGACAAGCCCTGAAGAAAGGGATCTGGGCTGCTGGCAGGCAGAGCTCAGTGTCAACCCTGTGCCCTGACAGTCAAGACAGCAAACCATGTCCTGGGGTGCATAAAAACCAGCACAAAAGGCCAGTCAGAAGAAGTGGTTGTCCTGCTCTATTCAGTGTTTGTGTGGTCCCACCTCAGTACTGTGACCCACAATTTGGGAAAGGATGCCAAGGCTTTTGAAAGTGGCCAGAGGAGGGAGGAAACAAAGCTGGTGAAAGGACTGGAAGGCATGTCAGGAAATGGTCAGATGTTTGAATTAGATCATTGTTGCAGGTCCCTTCCAACTGAAAATATTCTAGTTTATTCTAACTGGCATGGAAACTTGGAGGAAAACAGCTTAATTGCAATATTTGCCTTGCCCATTCTACAATTTCTCTAATTCTGCAGTTCTGATAGGCTACTCAGCTTGTCACCACCTCACATAAAGAATCAGACTTCCACAAACTTAATGTGACTCAAGTTTAGTAAAAGTACTTAACAGCTTGAAGACTAGTTGTAAGAAAGTGTAAACCAAAGCTTCAAGACTCAAGCAAGGCTGAGTTACCTTCCTGTTGAGATTACTGGAAGACAGATCAATTACTACAATAATGGAAATAATTATATTGTTTTGGTATTGTCCCCTGTACCAGCAAAAGTGAGAGGACTATGAAATTAAAAGCTTCAGACTTTGTATTTTGTCTTATAAAAAGGGTAAAAAAATCCCTTAATCATCTCCAAGCACCACTACCCTATATCACAAATATGTCAAGAAAGCTGGCATTAACTGTTATTTCTTTGTATTCATGGCATAACTATCATTCTGCACAACTGTTATTTCTTTTTATTTCTAGTTTCATTCACCATTAAATCTCCAATCCTGATTCACAAGATGCTAATCATTTTTGTTGATTATGACAAAACGTGATCCAAAGAATTGGTAAAGAATCAGCTGTAAAACTAGTTCTCTTTAAATTTTTAACAGCATGGAGAAATGTCTAAAAGTCTTATATCAGTACTTACTGGTCTTTTGTTTGTTCAATTTTCCTTTACAACGTGAGAAAATGAGCTCATTGTGGTTGTATCATAGACATCTCTCTCCTTTGCAACTCTTCCTTCATTTTGTCACAGTTGCAATGGGCATCTGCATTTTTCTTATCTTTGCCATATCTACATTACATTTTAAAAGGGTTCAGGCTGCCAAGACAGCTGATTCATTGGCAAAACCTTGTCTATTGCTCACTTTCTCTTCAGGAATATGTGCCTTTCAATAGTATTTTGAACAAATGATAAACTATATAAATTACTTAATCCATGAGGAAAAAAAAATATCAAGGCAGCTAGATAGTAGTTATAGTTGATAATTTTTTCTGTAAAGCAGATTTTTGAATTCTCTTCAGGACAGCATGAAAACAGATGGGAACTGTATTTCCTAGGCAAGTGCTGACAACTCCTGAGTGTTCTAAGAGATGCTTACTGATGCAGGAAGCAGAACATGCCATGCAATCTAACTCCTGCTCCTGAGATATGGGATCTCTGTCCAAAGAGGGAGACATCAAGCTGTCCTTGCCTATGTGACACTTGGTTTTTGTTTGGTTTCCCCACCACTCCCTTCTTCCTTTCACATTTTTGAATACAATTTTATCAACTTCCAGTTTACAAACACTGAAATAACAAGAATATCCCAATTGTCTACGTTCATGGTTAATCCCTTTTAGTGGCTGTAGTGATAGGAGTCCTGTCTCATGCAGTGCACAGCTTAAAAACTTAGCACAATCTCCTTTTGATCAGAGGCTGACATCTTTGGTGTGAAAGTATCAGAGAAATTCTGAGGGACACTACATAACAATATGGTAACATGGTGGTGACTGCATATTACTATAATAATCTTTATTGTAGGCTGATTGGGTCTTTCCACACATTAAAGTAGCAGCCAAATTCAATTTCATAGCAGCAAGTTTCCAAATTTATGCAATAAAGAGTTGATACTAATATCCAAAATTAAAAACATTCAGAAGCACACTGTATTTACAGCAGTGTATATCCAGTCTCAGCACACACTGCTCACTATATAATCAGTATAAACTTCTTGCAACAGTAGACATGGCTTCTAATCCCATCTCACCACATCCAGCTTGCAGTGTGATGGATGGGACCCATTGAGGAGCAGTTGTTTCACAGAACAGTGATGGGCCCAATGTTTGCACAAGCAAATGTCATCTAGAGGTTTCTATGACTCGGCTAGATAAATCAGAGTGGATCTGTTTCAGTGCTGGAGACAGTCCTGATCTGACTTGGTTTGACTCAAGTCTTCCACAGTCCCTTCCACCCACAGTTTCAACTACTCTGTTTCATTATTTCTCTTGAGTTCAAAGGATTCCATAACCCATTATAACTAGAAACAATTTTATCATACCAAAGTAGACTTCTTTTTTGACTAATAGTTGCATCCCACCAAAACATCACAACACTACAGCAGATTTATGACAGGAATCCAGCCTTAGATAGAAGTGAAACAGTATTTTTAGGAATGGATAAATTTTGCTTTCTGCAAATATGTTGTTCCGTGCCTATGGATAAAAAGATCTCTTCATAGGCTTAAATAGTTTGGACCTCTGTTCATTTTTACTGTTTAAAATAACAATTCTCTTACAGCACAATAAAATAGTATGTTATGTACAATATTTTATTGGAAAGAAAGAAGATTATACACTGGAGTCAAAGCAATCACTGCAGTGCCACAGTGGTTGCCAATGGAAAAATAGGAAAATACTGACCAGTTTGAGTGTGGGCTAGCTTTGCAGAGAAGCTGTTAGCATTATTTGTGACAGTAATGTCACAAAGACCAAGCAGAAGATCTGAGTTTCCTCCTCTTGTTTGGCCATCACCAGTATCTGCCAATTTATCTCACACCCCATTCCCAACCAATTGTCACCTCTTCTTGTCCTTACCTAATGGCAGGGATGAGATACTTCACACCTCATTTAGAGTTCTAGGGCCTTACTGACAAACACACCCATCATGCACGGCATGGACCTTTTCAGGACTTTGCCCTGCACAAATTGATTCAGATGCAACACACAGATGCAGGTGGAGCCACAGGATACGATGCTAGAGACTTCAATAATGAAATCCTGCCAATGGATCATAGAAATTCTATGCAACACCAGTGCAACATGATCAACCGTTGCTATTTAATATAACATTTCACTTGAAATAAGAGAAGCAATTAGACTGTTGAAAACTGTGTTAACATCTCTCATAATTCAATATTGACCATCACCAGCAATAAATATGTGGTAAGACTGATAACCAATTTTGTGTGCAATTCCTGTAATAAGGCAGAAAAGTAACAAAAAGTGACTGGAGGTGAACATGTTGTGGGATTATTTGATGAAACAAAACAGTGTTTCACCAGTTTGACTAGCTATATCTGTCCTTTATTTCTTACCAAAAAATAGTTCCAGTTTTGGTAAAATACCATAGGCATATTCACAGACAATATAATTAATTGCTCTAATATCAACATATTTCGAGGGTGAAAAAACATATTCTAGTAGTTATTCCAGCAAAGCTCTCAGGAAAGGGGTTTTGGACATTACAAAATGCATGAGAATGTGTTATGAAATTGAGTTGTGAGGGCTATAAAAAAAAAAAAGCAAGCATAGTTAAGATATTTGCAGCCTGTAGTTCCAAATTATACACCCTTTATACAACACCCTAATTAAGTCACACCAAACAAAAAGCCTTGACCTGGACATTGCATCAATAAATATACAACATCTGAATAATACAAGTGCCAACAGGAACAACAGAACAACCCAAGTTGATAATAATATTCACAAGGAACATAAAGCCTTTCAAGCAGCAATGCCTAGATGCAATAGTATTCACCCTGTAAATCACAAAGATTCTTAATAGTGAAAGGTTTTGAAACAGCATAAGTAGTACAAGCAGTGGAACTTCCACTTAAGTATTCTAAAATAAAGGTAAGCAAAAGACAAGTAGAATAAAACCCTCGCTAAAGTACGAATTTTCTTTTGCAGAGAAAGACAAAAAATCTAAGAGTAATTTCTAGAGAAACCAGAAAACAACAGAAAAAACCAATTTGCTCAAGATTTTCCCAAGATGTTTGTGGCAGTTTTGGACATAAGGATGGGGAAAGGAAGGATTGAGGTCCCTAGTGAAGGCAAGATACTCAGGCAGAGAAACACATCTGTGAAAGACTACCTAGGGCCACCCTGTCCTTTAAAACTTTCTAAATATCTCTGCATTACTTGGTCTTTCTGTTTGCACTCATAAATAAGTGAGTAGTAGTCCTTCTGCAGCCTGATCCTGTATACACACTTACTTACTGTAGCTTGTGTTGAAGCAAAATATTTACCCCAAACAGCTTCAATGCATTTCTTTCACCTCAAATAAATAAAAGCAACTTTGAAAGCTGAAAGTTTGAAAGTTTCAAACAGGATTCATTTAGAGACATAAACCAAACAGTCCTATCAGATTATGTGCCTCAATTTGCAAAGCATGTAAGAATGCAATTAAAAGTGGCTGTAGGTGAGTTAACTTGTGATTTTGTAAATACCATACACATAGCCAAGGGACAACGAAGCATGGGAGGGCACACAAAGATGTGAAATGTTTTTAAAGATCTGTTCATACCTTTTGCCTCCAGAAAAAAAAAAAAAATACAACCAAAACCATGAGGGCTTTTCCTGGAAGATTTCTTTTTCAAACGACAATTAAATTAATTAAATTAATACTTGTAGTATTTCTGTTGATGGACAGTGTTGGATGCACATTACTATAAAAAATAATTTATCTTGCTCCCAGGAAAGGTGTGCACCACCGTTAGCCAGAAAATGTAGCCCTGGTGGGACAGCTATATCAATTCATTGCAATAATTACAGTCACAGTTCATTACTTGAAGGCTACTCTGTTCTGAGAAAGGTGCAAGAAGAGAACAAACAGTTATCCCTCCCTTGGGAATGCCAATGATCTCTAGATTTTAAATGAAGTTACCTTTTCTTATGGTCATCTCAGACGTTGGCTAACATAAATAACTAACTAGAAAAGTGGTGACAATTTCCTAAAAATACTGCATAGATTCTGTTGCTGGCTTCAGCCCATTTAGGTTTCCTGCATGCACTGCATACAGCCAGACCATGAAGGAGTTCAGTGTCACTAACAATATAACTAAAGCTAGAAAAGGGAATCAGGAACACATTAAACACCACAGACTTTTCATCTATAACTGGGACTTTGGATCATTCCCACAGTGGATAAGTTGATACTGACTTAAAAAGTTTAGGAGTTGGGACTGTTACTGTGCTATGGAATTGGGATTACCTGGACTTGAATGGATCATAGTAATAATAATGGAGCACACTGAAACCTCAGAGATGACTTTCTAAAACATCATTTACTCTGGTGATTTTCTGTTTCTGTTTAATACTTCTCTAGGTGGGGTTTGTAAAGCCCACAAAAGTTTAAAATTATTGGCCTTCACCCAGCTGGTGACTCTCAAATTCTCAGAGCTTTCCTGTTCTTATGTACTAAGAACAAAAGAATGCAACTGTTGATTTCAATGTTTTTGTTTCAGGAATAAGCTCTTTCAGGGATGTCTGTGTACGTTTCTGTGGCTTAGTGATTAAATAACGTTTACTGACAAAAGTTTAATAGAAGTGTAGCAATGCCTTGTGTTTACAGATCATCTTTCCTTAAACATCTGAAAGCACTCTATGAATACTCATGACATGAGCCTCTCAGCTGGATTTTGAAGGAGATAGCAATCTATTTTGCAGAAAGGAAACTTCAGCACAGTAAAAGAAAAAAAAAGACCTTTCCAGGCAATATGTTCAAAACTATAAACAGATCTCATAATGCTAAATCTCATCTTTAATTTCCAGCCCACTTTTCACTTATACATGAAATAGTTACAATTCTGTGCCACCTTTTCTTAGAGAGATTCCATTGCAGTAATTCAACCAAGTAGTGCAGAAGCATTATAACATCTCCTGCCTAACCTTTCCCTTCTCCCTGACTGCCACAGACTCATACATAATCTGCTGATGTCTCTCTCTGCCTTTTGGCCTCCTACTTGACAAGCTGGTATAACCTGTGATTTTTAGTAGATAGACTGACAAGAAAAAAATGGGAGGGATCAAATATACACACCCACATTTAATTAGCCTTCAACATGACTGCTTCATGGAGAGCAAGGAAGTTCATAAACATGAAAAAGAACTAAAGCCTCAGTATAGATCCATATTCTTAATTTACTGCTGCCATTGACAGTAAGGCTGCTGTAGTGAGGAACTAGCCCTGCACTTATGGGTCAGAACAGAATGTCAGAAGTTAGAAATGAGCAGATACAGGCAGTCCATTATTCTAAAAGACCAAGTCATACCATTTCCCCAGCCCATTGCTTTTTCACAGCTTTACATCTTAAAGCTTCCAGTAACTTACATTTCATATCACATCTCTCAAGAGCTATTCACATTTACAAATGAGAAACTAAAGCCAGATAAAGAACAGATAGCTGCAACAGATACCCAGAAGAACATGCTGCAAAACAGTGGCAAAGATGCATTAGTTCAGGAATGTTTGTCCACACTCCTTGGACCTCAGCCCATTTAATCTCAGTGGATTCCTCAAGATGAAAAGGAGCAGAACTAATGTACTACACTAGGTTGCTGAAATAAACATTAAAAATGAGACTTTTAAGTGAAAACTCCAGCTCTTGATGAATACATGTCTTATTTCTAAGCTGACATGGAGGACAGATCAATGCCAAAAACTTTTCTGTTTTAAGACACCTGTTTGGTCCCCGTTGCATTCTGGTAGCATATAAACCTGCCACTAATCATTTTTTGCATTAGAAGTAAATTTGCAGAATGACTAGGACAGAAATTTGCCTAATGTTTGCAGATGTAGGATTCACTGCTTAAAAATACCTTGGATAATTTTTAAACCACTTCTCCTCCTCCCCCTTCATTTAGTCTTCATTCATTGCACTCTTTTCCACCTATCTTCCTTCTGTTTTCATTCCCTCACCACAACCACCTTGGTTTCAACTAGGTGGTGATGAGGGAGAGAATATGTCTCTGCATTTCAGCAAGACTATTTTTCTTCAGGTAACAAAAAGATATTTGCTAATTTCTCCCTTGAGTGGGTTTTGAAGATTTTCCAAGGCTCAAACAAGCATTTCTTAACTACTTCTAGAGCGTCCAACTATTGGAAAGTTTCAGGTTGTAGTTCAGAACATTTTTATTGCCCAAATTAGGCAATTCTTTCATCAGTTGGCACGGTCTGCAAGCAAGAACGCCGGAGCAGGTTTCTCCTGCATACCTCTTTTTCCAAGGTTTGATGTAACAGCTGGCATCCTTTCCTTCTGTTTTATGCCTGGCAGCAATGGAAGCAGTGCACACACGGTACCCTTCCCCCATCACAGTCCACCTGCACAGAACAAGGCTACTGCAGTGCACGGCTGAGGACACAAACACACCGAGACCAGCCCTAACACCACAGGGCCAGGGTGGGCACTGCTGCTCTGAAGGGGATTGCTGTTCCCAGAGCAATGCCAAAGCAAGCAGCCAAGCCAGCTGCTCCCTGAAGCATCCTCCTGGCCACAGCTGCTTCCATGCACGTACCCAGGACGCTGAATTGCAAAGGCTGCTCGAGCACAAACACGTCACCGATGTCTGTTCTGTATTTTCCTGTCCTCGGCTTGCTGAAGTAATGCATGGCATTCAGGAAGCTGGCTGGATATTTCCTACTGGCTTCAGTTGGATCTGAATGGTGCCCCTGCTGAGTGGTATTGCAGTGACAGCCTTTGGAAGGACAATGACAGAACAGCTTTTAGCCGAGATGCTGAAACATCGTGTATGACATGGAAGAGCAAGCTGAGAGTGTGTTGGGAGCTCAAGCCCTGTGTCTGTCTGTGAGGGCTGACACACAGTCTGAGTGATGTGCTACAGCAGCCAGGCTGCAAAACACCTCACATATTTGAGCAATCAAGAAAGATTTATCTATGAAATCATCGCTGCCACCCAAGGAAATCTCGCAGTGAGGGTGAATACATCCTTACTGGCAGGTTCTAGACAGACTAACTGATGCACCATGAAGACAGGAGATGCTTGCACAAGGCAAGATCATTGTGTTGTTAGCCCAGACAGATACAACTTTTGTAGTCTTAACTAATGCAATAAAGACCAACTTGGAGGAGAGTGACCTAATTCAGTTTTTGTAAGGGACAATACAGCAGTCAGAAGAGCTTCTTTCTACTTGTAAAGGAAATTATTTTACCTGCATGTATAATCCTTGTCCACAGCAACATTAGGTGCATCTCTCTTTACTGATTGATTTGCCTTTTTTTTTTTTCTTTTCAACCCTCTAACCTCACTCTAGGCCTTCACAGGGCACTGGTGTATGAGAACTTTTACTTAAGCTGTTACTGCTCCCTTACAACTGGACACCTTCCTTTCTTCCCTTCCTTCCTATTTCTTACTGTGCACCAGAAATATTAAATTCACCTACCAGTTCTCCTGTATACTTTACAAAAAAAGAAGATATTTCTGAAATCATTGATGACTGAAAACAAGTCTTTAAAGTGGTGGTGTCATTTCACCTAGAACTACTCTCCCACACCCTTGATATGCCTCAGAGCCTGAAAAACCAAAGAGAATTTATTTATGAAGCTGTTATCTTTTTATCAGCTTTGGCAAAACATGAAAATTGAGTTTTTAACCTTGCTGGTCATTTTCTCAGGTATCTTCTTTCCTCAGACCAAACCTGCATCTCTCAAGATCAGATGGAAATATTTTTTTTTACTTGCTGTTTCCAAGATTTCACCACAACTCTAAGTCAGGAATCAGTAGTACAAAAGGTTGCAGGTAACTAATGTATTGAGAGAACACTAACTATACTAGAAGTGAAAGAATGTACAAATAAATTCAAGATATCTTTGTCAGGATGAGAAAAGTTTTCAAGAAAGAACAGAGGCAGGACAGGATCAAGCAGCATTTACTGATACATGAGACAATGGATACACAATTATGGCATCTACATCAGTATTTCCCACATGCAGCTCAGCATTCTGCAGTAGCAGCAAAATAACTTACACTTCAGTGGAATTTTAACCACAAACAAATTCACCACTTTCTTTGTTCCTCTGAATAGGAAGGAATGAAGACTAAATCTCCCACAGGAATAGCTTGTATGCACAGAAAGTAATGTAAGTCATTTATCACTACTCTGATGGTATTTTCTAATGAACATTCTCCAGCTACTGAAAAATAACACAATAATGTAACACACATTTTGCTACCTGAGTGAAAATGCCACTCACATCTTCTCTTTACTTAACTAGAGAATACAGAACAATGAAGGTGGAACCATGTAGCACCTTCTCTGGAGTGAAGCAGATTTATTCATACAAGATCCTCCCCCCAAAAAAAAACAAAACCAAACAAAAAAACCAAACAAAAAAACCCCACCACTGGAGCTAAATTGCTGAAATAAACAAAATATTAGATGAGTAGAAGTAAGAATACTGAAACTTCTAATCTCTGCTTTACCAGTTTCAGCCTGATCTAGGTAGAAAGAGGCTGAAAGCCACCATTACCAGATGTTAAGGAGACTGCATGAAATGAGCACATGGAATTTAGTTCAGGTGGCAGACAAGTCCATCTTACAAAACAGTGAAGGAAACAAGAATTGCTTTCCCTTGCTTTTGACAATTGCACTGTAAAAAAGCCCAACCCACTGACACTGATTACTGCACAGATGCCCAAGAAGCCACTCAATCAGGTACAGCAAGGGCAGGGATACAGGGACTTTTCCATAGATCATACTTGTGACATAATTGCTAATCAAGTTAACAGAAATCACTATTATCCTTTTCACACTTGTCATTAGCACTAAATTCAGTTAAAATACTGAGCAAGAGTATAACATCAAAACAAAAGAACAACTCCACAGGAAAAAAAACAACCAAGCAAACTAACAAATCAAAAAAAAAAAAAAAACAAAACAACTCAAACCAAAATACCAACATCTCTTCAAACTTTTCCATTAATATTGTCTCTAAAAAACCCACTGGCATTTGATAATGATCTATGAACATGGAAAAAATACCAGTTAGTAATTATTTCTGAGAAAGGTTCATATGGTTTGGTTTCTGCTATTACTTTGACTATTACTTCATTAATTATTTGTGTGCAAGTTTAGTTCAGAACTGCATATTCACATGCCTTGCAGCTTGCAGACTCTGATTGCTGCTGCAATCCCCCACTTCCTGGCTGTATTGAGCAATGAAGCTGTCCAGCTGTTCTGTGGTGCTGAAATAGTGATTCAGTAAGGAGGTGATGGCATCAGATTTGATTTGTTAGTTTGTATTGTGGTTTCTAGAACCCATGAATCCTTCTCATTAAATAACCATCAATCGTGTTGGAGATGATTAACTTCTGAAGTCAGAATTAAATCAGCATTGAATCTGCACTGCTATTAGTACAGTTAATTTTCTGTTTGATGGCTGATATGCCAGGTGTCCATTGTTCAATGTAACTTGAAAAGTGAAAAAACTAATTGCGTGCACATGCTCTTCTCATTGCAGTAATACACTGAATTCAATTTCAAAGAGTGGGTGAGAGCAGTGGGAGTTATAATGGTATTGACCTTCCCCTCTGTGGAGGATGCTAATGCTGCAAAACAATCAATATACTAAGAAGACAACCAAAAAAAAATGAGGCCACATTTTTGTTTTTCCTCCTTTAAGATTTTTATACTGATGATGTGCCAGGAAACTCATTTTACATTAAACCAGTAATTCTTTCTATACAAAGAAGTGTTATATTAGCAGCTGACAATCCATCGGATCCAAGAGAACCTTCTTAAGAAGGAAGTGAAATGAGAGAGTTTGCAGAATGGAAAATTTGACTTTTTTCATACATAAAATAAAATTCCCAAAGCAATAGTTCCTTGTCACAGAAAAATAACTAGTTCAAACAGCAATTCTCTCCATCCTCCATTGAAACCACAGTTAGAAACCTACAGGCTGCTTCTACAGGAGGAAAAAAAATCCACCAGCTTGCCAGCTGAGCATTCTTTTTTCTGCTGTTACCAGTGTTTTCTGGGCAGAGTACAAGGTTTATCCTTTTGTTCATTAGGCATCAAGGTCTCTGCTGGACATAGAGTAAGAGCCAAAGTATTCATAGTTAGGATTTAGAAAATCAGCTTTTGCTCGAGAACGGGAGATGGCAACTTTATCACAGACTGCACTTCTAAGAAAAATACTGAAGAAGCTGGACTTTTGTTAATGCTTCAGTGTTGGGCACAGCTCTCTTTCAGCTCTCTTGTAGTGCCTAACCTCAGGTCACTTGCCTTTTGTCCCCCTGCCCACGGAGTGCAAAAGAGGTTGGAAGACAGACCTGGCAGAGGTGTGAGCGAGAGAGAGCTGAGGAAGGGGTGTGCCACCGGCGCGCACCTTCGCAGCAGCAGCAGGTGTGAGAACAGCCTGCCCAGGTGCCTGACCCTGGGGGAGTGTCAGCCACTGAGACAGCCCTGTCCTTCTGCCAGCAAGCACCAGAAAGCTAAGCAAATCCACCCTATCTGCACCGTGGAATTGTTGTCATGAGAGAAATGGACATCTTATAAAGGCCCGTTAGCCTTCCTGGAATTTATAGATACTGTTGGTCTGCAAAAGAATAATTAAAAAATACTTGTAGAATACACTCATTGGAGGAAGTTGATAGGGCAGCAAGCACTAGGGCAAGCCATCAAATTCTGTTTTGGTAGGTGTGTTTTTGTCACAATGGTCCTTTATTAAATCGTTATTTAACCATTTAGAACTTACAAGCCATACACGTTTTTGTGTATGTGATCACACAATTGCTTTAGCTACTCCTTCCTCCTACTTATCAGACTGGGCACTGGTAAACTGTCAGGAGTAAGTCTTACTTAACAAGGCAATTAGCCCAACAATTAGTATATATACAGGATCTGTCCCCTCAACATCTTCTAAAAGCCAAAATCAGATTAAGTACTTTTCCTGAAAGCAAAACCAGTCATAGAGAGCCATACAGCAAATGAACCTACTGAACTAAACAAATGGAAGTACTTCTCAAAACCAGTTTGACATCCACACATCAAATATTCAATAGCATTTACTTGATCTTTATTATAGCCTTCTGCCATACCATTGTTGTTATTTTACTTTACAGTTGTAGGCAGCTCATTTTCATCATCAGGGACTCATTAAGAGTCAGCAATTTGATGCTTAATGACTTGTTAACCCTGAGTAAATATATTAAAAATAAATTCAAATTGAATTGATTGTTTTTTTTCTTTTCTTTTTTGTTTTGTTTTGGTTTGTTTGGTTCAATAACATCTCTAGCAAGAGAAAGTACCATTTAAGAAAGAATTTTTGCTAAAATATGTTCCAGATTGTTCACACTTACTTTTCAACACACAATCCACCTTCCTATGGTTTGTGCTCTTACATTTTGTGTTATTTCCTTTTGGTTTATATAGTTTCTTCAGCTATGGTGTTAGCTCTGATACAGAAGACATTCAGCCTACTCTCAAAAATGTCCTTTAAATACTTGAGTACTACCCTCCCCCTTCTTCCATTTTCACCCCATTACAAATACAGTTTTAGAAAAATCCACTCTTGTTTTTTTTCAGGGTTTGATTTTATAAGCAAGGCATGTGAAATAAAAACATCAACACTCAGACCGTTCTACCTGGATTTTTCTATGCCTAAGGACTGCTGAATCTCAAGTGATCTTATAGCCCTCTCTTTTCATTTATGTCCTAACAAGAGGCAGTTACTGAGCTCTAGCTGGTTCAAATCAACAGGACAACAGAAAAACAAGAATAAACATCTGCTGGAGATCTGCAAGTCTTAGTCTTCCTCCACTGGGTGAACCAAGTGTCAGAAGCTTTAAAAGGAGCTTTTTGATGTTGTATTTTTGCCTGCAACAAAGCTCTTATGGCCAACTCAAAACTATCTGTGGACAATCAGAAATGAGGTGCAGCTGTTCTACACCATCAGTTTTCTGGCACTGTCTGCAGGCACAGAAGTGAAAGAAAACAGACCTCCAAATTATATTATTCTAATGACCATCTTGCTCTGCACTGCACTCTTCTCCTGAGTTATGCTGCTCTTCTCCCAGGAATTATCACTAAATAACAGAAGTTTATTTTATTTTATGCACTAGAACTATCCATGCTTGACAGAGTACAGTTGGTGTGTGAAACATTTGTGGGAAGCAACTCCCAGAGTTGATAACGAAGAGAGGTCTGCTAAACATTACAGTGCTGGTTTTTTTTAATGATATCTCTACTGAACTTACTGACAAAACTGGTGTTGAAATCATTAATTCAGAAACAATATGACTGCAACAGAATGGGCCAGACTTTATTTTTCTTGTACATTGTACAAATCCTGGATACAACATCAGCTAAGGAAAATGCTGATATTCTGACCCCAGATCAATCCTCTGGATTGTTAATAGCATCATCAACTGAGAAAGGAAATAAATGCCATAAAAGTGAGTTACAAGAAAACATTAGGGGTGACAGGCTGAAATGTAAATCAAATTTTATAGGCAAACTGAAGGGTGTATATATATTTAACTATTTTTATTCCTTAATTTGGCTTATTAGAGTTTCTAATTTACAGAAGCCATTACTGATTTGGAACTTTAATTTTCTGCTTCTTAAAATTTTGCTTATTTTTATATGATTCTGGCATCTGCACCTAACAAGTTCATATATTACCCTCAACAAGAAAAAGCACAGGGAACACAGATGCAGATGGTCTTGAGTGGAAGAGCTTGAATAAGATTTGTCATGGCTTTTTTCCCCCCCATGGTTTTACTTGGCAGATTTCACAGATGAGAAAGACAAAAAAAGTCACTAAACACAAGCAGAAAGATGCTTTCTCAAAGTGCAGTGTTTAATTTAGTGGCTGTATGTTGCTCAAAAATACTTTCCACAAAATAGATGAGACTTTACGAGTAAGTGAAGAGAGTCTCTTTTGGATCTCTAGTCAACCATGGGCTGACTCAGTCAAGTTTTATGCTTTGATACTGCATGTATTTTAATTTGAGAATATGACTTTGGTTTCATATTGAGAGACAACTCAAAGCTTCATTGAGTCTTACAGGAGTGCTGTTCCTTGGATAGAACAAAGCAATTGTTGAGGTCAGAAAAGGAATACCAATTTAAGTTATCCCATACAATTAAGAGAAACAGATACTATGTACCCAAGCTGGAATTTGGTGTAATATGGCAAGACTAATACCTCAGTTTTTGGAAAGAAGTTATAGTAATCTGACCAAATGCAAAGGACTTGAGGCTGCTGCTTTACTTCTGTACAGAGCTGAGCTATACTGCTTCAGTTGATTAAAAAACCTGCTGCTAGGGAATGCAGGTATTTACATCCAGGATTTTGACCATTTGGTTTTTAAAAATCCTTAGGCACAGTTTTGCAAATAAAATCCTAAAAAGACTTACTATTTTAATTGTGGACAGTCTTAACAGAAGTAAAACAGACAGGATGCTTACAAATGACAGGTAATTGATATGCACACTTCTCCAGAGTGAAAATAGATAAAAAGAGTTCCTTCACTACTGTGGTGAATAATCAAAAACAACCAACCAACATTTCTGACCCATGGTACCACTCACTCAGAATCAGACTCATTTTTGAGAACTGGTGCCTAAATGAACACGCAGGGGATTGGTCCACTGTGGCAGATCCTTGCAGTGAAGACAACAAAAACACATTCTCTTTTCCCTAAATAGTGTGCCAGATAGACAAATCAATGAAATGCAATCTCATCAAACTTGGCTGGGGTGGCATAGACTGCATGGCAGAGTATTGTCTGACCCAGATTCATCCAATACAATGTGATGAGAAGTTTGTGCTGACATAAAGATGAAGCAGAGAAAAGAGTACAGAAATTTGCAGTTTCTAATAGAAAACATGCATCTTTCCACTTATTTTCATCTAGGGAAGCCTGTTAATCATACAAGAGGTTAAGACATGTTCTACATTTCTCTTTTGAACAGGAGGGCCTTTATTTCATCCTTATATATTAGAAATAATGAAGAAGTCTAAAATCAATTTTTATCATTAAAAAGCCAGTTTAAGTCTGAAGACTTTGTTTACCTACTTCTTATGAGGCCATTCTTTTTGTTGAAGAAGGATGAGCCTATTTCTATACTCTGGCATAATACATAACATCTGTACTTTTTAATTTCATTCTCTACAATGAGATTTAATATGTAATACTAAGTAAGGTATAGTTTGACAAAATGTCATTTTTAATGGCCTAAAAACCATGCAACTCCTAGTGATTCCTTAATTAAACAGATTTAGGCCAGTACTAACTCATCAGTGTTACTCACAGAAGAGAACCTGGGATTGCAGAGAGAACAATGTTTACATCTTATATAGGAACCTGAATCCAGTAACAAAAACCCAACAAAATGACCAACCCAAAAATCCTCAAGCCCCCCACCCCCTTCAAGCTCCTCCCAAAACCCCCAAACCAGACCAAAAACTACAAAGGAACTCACAAAACCAAAAACCAAAACCAAACCAAATTGCCACCAACGGGAAAAGAGGCAACTAGTGACAGCAGCAAGTTTTTCTTGAATTTTTACTCACAAACTCTTGTGAACAAGGTATACAAAAAAAAAAAGTCATAGGCATTTACTTCACCATCATTAATTTATTATAACTCTCTTCCAGTGCAAGGTTGTCTCTCTCCTGCTAGTATCTTAGCTGATCTATTGCTGAGACAGAATACAATTCTGTCAGTAAAGACATGATG
This sequence comes from Urocynchramus pylzowi, assembly GCA_013397555.1. Classification (NCBI taxonomy): domain Eukaryota; kingdom Metazoa; phylum Chordata; class Aves; order Passeriformes; family Fringillidae; genus Urocynchramus; species Urocynchramus pylzowi. Next base: position 498,331 of record VZRH01004960.1, on the reverse strand, counting down.
TTTATGAAGTAATTTTCTGAGGAAGCACTTGAAAGCCCTCAAGTGAAATAGATGACAGAAATTCACAACATTTTAATTATTTAGCGCATTTCCTAATGCTTTGGCCTTCTTTGTTTTGTAGCATTCAAATAATTAGCAGTACAAATGGAAGTGGCAAAAATCCCAAATCTATAGTACAAACACAAGAAACCACGCACTTAGGCTTTTGCACTCCCCAGTTTGCTGAATCTCAGCAGGAGGAAGTTTCTCCTCTCATGCACTACCTTAATTTTCCTCTTTTTTTTTATTTTTTTTCTATCCTTTCCTCCTTTTTATAACCTTTTGTTCACCCTATAAATTTTTTTCCTTTCTTTCCTTTCCTTTTTCCATTTTGAGGTTGTTACACTCAGAATGGTTTTCTAGAGAGGAGAGTGGGTGGAGTTTTATTCACAAGTCTGAAATTAACGATATTGCCATTATTATTTTCATTATTTGAAAGATGCATTGAGTTTTGGTTTTGCCTAAAATTTGTTCCAAATTCACTTGTGGATATTAAGCAATTAGAATGATAAGGAATTGATTTCTAAGCAGCCAACCTTTTTCACCTAGCTTCCTTCTTCTGTAATACTGTAGTACTGCCATTGTGCTACAGAAGGCAAATACAAATTAAATACCTAAAAGGTTAGAGTATAAGTAAACGAGAAAACTCTCTAATGACAACAATGGTATTTGGGCATCCATCTATTTTCCCAGGTAACTGACTGCCTCTTTATGGTACCTTCAGAGACTTGCAACTGACTTCTTACAAAACTACAGCACTCCAAAGATGTAACCAGCTCAATCCTTTAATTTTACACCCATCATCACTGAGAGAACAGCTGCCTCTCTGCAAAGGCAAACAGCCAGTAAGTTCCAGTAGGACCATGCAACAGACAAAGCTACTGCCAGAACAGTCTATAGGCAAAATCAAGCACAAAGGAAAGCAAGTGCAGGGAAATCAGCATTTTGAGACTGATGCTGAGGTGGGGAAGGCAAGTGTGGTTTTCACCAAGTACTGCATTTCCTCCAAAAATAGTTTTCACCTACTTTTTATTTTTTCATTTTTAAAAGTACGGAGAGGAATTGGGGGTTTTTACAGGTGAAAAGGTTTTCTCAAATTATAGCTGGATACCACTAGCTATAGAAAGTCACAGGGCATATAAGCAATATGGCAAGACTACAGATAGATGCTGCAACTTATTCACAGCATCTTTTGGTTTTTATCTCAGTCTTCCCCTCCAAAATTGCCCATGCAGCTGCTATCCACCTAATACTGATTGCTATTCTTGCATTGCAAGGTTACCTCACCTTATAATATTGCTGCATTGTAATGCTCCTTTCTGAGCCTGCTCTAAGGCTCTGACAATGCACGTGAATGCTGACCTGCCTGCCAGTACTTGATAATTTAATTCTATCAAACCATTCTGCTGTTTCAAACCTTTCTGATACCTTAGCCTTGCACCATCCTTGTTGTTGCATCCCTGCCCAGTCTCTAGCCCTGGACATAAAACTCACCTTAGTCTTAAGTTCCACCACTACTTCTGTTTGAACATTAGAATAATTTTTTTCTAGTATGATGCACTCATCCTTGATTCATAGAAAAAGATTTTCCAACTCAATTCCCTGAAGTTCAAAAACTCTATGAAAGCTTACAGTCAATATTCAATGCCTACCTTCAGGCAGTAACTGTTGCTGCCAAGGTAGGGTGTCCATTGCATGCTCTGAGGTTACTCTTCCCCTCCAGACTCCCTACCCTACCTTCCAAGTACAAGAAATGCCTGTAATTCACAGGCATAAAACCCACATTAAAGGACAAAAAGTTGGCCCTCTTACATTCCTCTGATCCCATCTGCCCTCCCACAGATGCACAGCATAGGGACCACTACAGGTTCTGCTTCCTGAATAGGTGATGCCAGTGAAGCTGTGGATTGTTGTTGAATATATACAGATGCATCTATTTCTCACAATTCTGAGCACATGTAATGGTGGATTAGATAAAATACAGGTTATTTTCAGGTGAAATTATCTTGTTTCTAAATTGCACTTAAGGGATGTGCAAAGAGAACAGAACCAAAGATTCATTATCTAGAAGCAGAAAGTTAATTTGTGTGATAAACAAATATAAAAATTTTTGATGAACGAGAAAATAGAGAAATGGTTAGTACCTTTGAAAATCAGCTATCTTCTGCATAAAATGGACAAATTGCTGAGGTACCAAGCACATAGCTATATGGTTTAGCTCATTAGTGATTACAAAACTTTTTCAAATCATTAGTTCAAAAAATGCTTGAGACCTAGAAATTCTCAGAGCTGATTCATTACCTAAATGACACAGCATACTAACCAATCTGCAGCTCTGCCAGAGGGCAAAACAAGCTCTTTCCTTGTAGATCACCTAAAACATGAAATGCTTCAGCAGAAAATATTTCAACTCTTTGACTGACCATATATTGTTCTTCTCGATTGCTGTCTGGCTGGGCACATACCAGACAAAAATTTGTTATGACCTATATCCTGATCAGAAAAAGACAAGCATGTAGTAAGGTTACACATATTGAATAAGGTTACACATATGAAAATATTTTCTTTTAGTTGTGTTGGGGGCCTGGAGGCTCTGCTTCACTAGAATTTTGGAAAATATTCACTGTGGAAAGAAACAAACTCCAAATAAAGGAAGAATTCATTTCTCATGCTATCAGGGAACCTCAGAAGAGTCTGAGATGTGTCTATTATAGTCAGAACAGCCATGGTCACAATAATGCCACAGAGTAGGATATAAATGGGCTGCCTAAATGGAAAAAGACTATTCATTTTCCAAGAATCTTCACAGCCTTTGTCAGGTAGCTGTTTTCATATCTACACATTGGCTCTCTTTGAGTTAGTAAGTCCACATACATTACCCTGCAGCATATGCTCATCTCTTCATGGCTGCCTATTTTTCTTTGCATATCTTCCCATTTGTGAAAAATCTGATCATATGTCTAGAGCAGGTATACAAGTAGTATCTTTCCCATGTAATAACTGCTTATAAGCTTTTAAATAAACTTGTTTGAATAACTCTATAGAAACCTCGAGGAAAATGAGTTTTTAAATTAACTACACCTTTTCCTTTGCCCCTTTGGTCCAGATCATTTGGTATAAAGTAATATCAAAGTGGGACGAATCTTTTTTCAGCATTCCCAAAGTGAAGCAATCCTTCACGCCTTTGCTCTTTTCCTTAAAACTGGCCAGAAAAGGAAAAAAAAAAAACCAAACTAGTTTTGCACTGTTTCCTGCTGTGTAGGTTTCTTCCTTCTCCTTCTTTCTGTGAAGAAAGGTAAGTCGGTTGAAAAAAGAAAAGAAGAATGAAAAAAGGCAGCTTTGCTGACTGATCCATTTCCCACCAGGCATTCTACTGTGTCTGAATTGTATCTTCCTACTTGGACTGTGAGCAGGTGATTGATTAAAAACATTTGTTAGTGACTGCAAATGGGGAGTCAGTCTTGACTTGGAATAGCCAAGACGTTGGAATTTTTTCCAAAGGAATTTATTCAAATTTTGTGCAGCTGGATATGTCTGCTAGGGATGAGACTCAGAGGTGCTCTGAGGGCAGAAAAGATCAAGGTGGAAATACCTTTCTAGATGATGGAGAGAAACATGCAAAGTCCTGAAAAGACCAGCACCCACTATCTGCCCTCTTCCAGCATAGTGCTGATATTTCCTTTTCATCTGTGCAGGAACACCCTCACCCACTACCTTCATACTGAAGTGTAGTGCCTCTGTGCTTTGCTGATCTGTTGTTACCACATCTGGTATCAACGAGGACCAAATTTGGGTGAGAGCGACTCATGCTGATACAAAATCTTGATGCTCTTTCTGAATCCATCAGGGTGACAGGACTGGATGAATAACGCTGTTAGAAGAGTATCAGTAACATGTTTGTCACTATAAGACCCCTTGAAACCCTGGGCTTGGCTGCAGCACTCAGAGCAAGGGAAAAACAAAGATTTCTCTGGAAACTCTGTAGGAGCTGGGAGCTGCTGCCTGTCACAGCGTTCAGGTACCTCTGGGATAAGTAGATGATTACCTGACTGTGACCAGGTGACAGTCCCTGGCCTGTGTTATGGACTTCAAAACCCCAAGACAGCAAGCCTTGGACTTTTGCTTTTCTGAGTGGAAGCAATCCTTGATACAATCTGACCTACTTTACCTGTAAATAAATAACAGGGACAGATAGCACTGATCAGCTACAGATTGCTTTTTGCTACAATGAAATCCCACTGAGCTCTTGGGGACCTGAATGCCAACAGTGATGGCACAGTGGTGCTCAACAGAAATACCAAAGTGGACTGCCTAAATGGAAGAGAGCATTCAGCCTAGTTAGGGAGTGACAAAGGATTACAAGCCAGGAGGTGCCTAGAGCAGCCCTCCAGGGCAATGTGCTTAGCTTGACTTTAACCCCTGTGCCTGGCCCAAAAGCAACAACAGCAGATGAAAACACTGGAACCTTTTTATGATCTACTTAAAAAATGATTGGCAAAAAGCAGCAGGAAGGATGCCAATATGTCATTTTGAGCCCGTGGTGCAACAGACAGGATTCCATCATAAAAAACCATTTCTACTTCCCCTACACATGCTGTGACACAGGGGATCTAAGATGCCTCACCGAGCAGCTTCAATATGGGAAGGAGTAATTTATGAAAACCTGGTACAGGTTTTCATAAACCTGAGAATAAATAAACTGAGAAGAACCGTGCAGAAACTCTTCAAAGCAGTAATTTCTAAGAATTTTAGACAGTACAAGTGAAGAAAAACAGAAAGAAGGAAGAAATTCTATAATATTTATTGTATCCAGGATCAATGGCTAAAGGCAGGGCAGGAAAGTGCCTGTCACCCAAATGTTTTGAATTTGTCAACCAGAATTCAAGCTGATCCTGGATTTAAGTCTTTCTGCTTATGTTTAAGATGACTGTACTTGACTTCAATTCCTGGTCCCTGCTTTGAGCAGAAAAAAAGGCAATGTTAGAGACAAGTAGTAATTAGAAAGTAACAGAGGGAAGAATTTACCAATCTGTTTCAGTTTTTACTTTGTCACTTGCCTATAACCTATTCTTCACTCTTCCCTCCCAAAACCAGTGCCCATTTTTAAGAAGAAGCTGAAGGAATACATCTGTGATTTGCTGTAACTGTATATTTATGTCAGCCTGTTAACTTTTCATTGCAAGATGAGCTTTTCATGAGTGAGAAATTTTTACAGTTCTGAGAGATGTTTTATTGTGATGAGGTAGTATTTTCTGTAAATGGAAATATTTCTGTATTTCCATTTACAGCACAGAACAGTGAGGAATACAAGACATCTTGGATGGCCTACTATACGACTTTCAGCCCTGGTTCTATTCTCAGCTGAAGTAGAGAACTTGAGTCTGGACTTAAGCAACTTCACTGAATGGTGTGATGATAAGCCAGAACATTTGGCAGCATTAACATTTTATTATCAACATACTAGGGGCAGCTGACTATCTCTGTCCATATTTCATATTCTTCAGTTTTTGCCATCTCAAACTCATCAACTTTCACAGCAGCCAGACACCTGTACTCTGACAATCCATCACCTTATTTAAATACCAAAGCATGAGAAGCCTCTTAATAAGGTTAGAAATCCAGGTCTGTAACTTTAAAAAATACTCTTGACCATATGGACATTGGAATTTCATCATAAAACACTCAGTGACTGCAAGGCAAAGCAGAATTGCTATACATCAAGATAAAAAACAAAGTATGGTTGCTTATGACACATTTTGGATTTTGTAGTTCTATTTTTTGTTGTCCTGTTTTTTTTTTTGGATGGGAGTAGGAGCTACAATTGTTACTAGCTATAACTTTTGAGACTTCTATTCATTTTGAAATGGTACATCATTGAACTATGACACTTTTGCCTCAGACCCAAACACAGCACAGTGGAAATTGTGTTCTTTCTTCACTGTGCTTACAGTTACATAAAATTATTATTTATATTGGTTTAGGAAGCAGGAGAATTAGCTCTAAGACACCAGTGATCTCTGTGTAAATCTGAATTAATTCTATTTTAATGAATATCTTCCAGTTGTTCTATTTAAAACAGGGTAACAGCAAAAAAAATAAGTCTAACTCTTGGGCTGAGGATACAGTCCCTGCAAAGGATAAGCACCTGTTCAGCTTGAAACACATGCAAATGTCAATCCAAAGTGAAATATGTTGCATGGTTTATTTTGTTATGCAATTCTTTCCTCCCTCCCAATGCTTTGAAAGCACTAAGGCTGGCTGAAAAAAAAAATCACAGGCACAGCAAGTGACACAGCTCCTGTCATGGCTCTGATGTCTCCCTGAAACGACAGTTTCAGTTTCAGAAATGAAAGTTTAACATTTGCACCACAATTTTTTTCAAAAAGTGTGGTGCAAATGTTAAACTTCCATTATAATGGCAGAAAAAAAACCAATTTTACCTCTTTGCCTTGGAAGGAAACATCTGTCAAAATACAAGCAGGTCACGTGATGGCGTCCCGTTAACCCAATTTTACAGAAACCTCTCGGCAGCTAGACAACAGCAACCTTTAAGACACAATTCAGCCTCCATCTGTGCCATTACTGTCAATTATGGATACTTTAAATGTTAAAATTGCAAAAGAGAAATTAAACTAAACTAAACAAAACCAAACCAACCAAACAAATAAAAAATAAAGGGCAAAAAAGCGATACCATTAAATGCGACCCTCCCAGCATTTACATAGTGCTGCTACACAGTTAGAGAGATTGTGGTTGGAGAGCTGTGAACATTTTTCTGAAGCATTATTTAATACTAGTCTGCACCTCAAGTATGGCAATCTAAATTCCCCTACAGAACAAGCCTTTTGGTTTTAAAGACATAGCAATTTCTATCCGTGCTTAGAGAAAGAGTGGGTGTTGTGAAAATCAGAAACTACTGCGCAACAGAAGGTCTTATGTTCCACCTAAATATTTAGCTAGAAAAAGGAAGGCTAAATAGCTGTGCTTTTCCTATCCATAAATTTCCCTACAATGAAGAGAGGTGGGAGAGGAAGAAAAGTTAAGCTAGAGGACAACACTGGCCCCAAAAGAAATGGCAGTACATGGGCTAACAGCACACCATAGGATGCCAATTAGAAAGTGTGCCTCCTAATTATAGGATTTGTGTTCTGTAACAACTTTTCAAAACACAGCAGAAGAAAAAAATTCAATGAGTTAAGAGACAAAACAGTATTATTATTGAAAGGAATTAAATGATACAGCAACTTGCAGTAGCAATAGCTCAGGATCAGTGACTCACGGGTCTTTTGCAGCCCTAAGGCCTATATTGTAAAGGAAGGAAATTAAGCCATGTCAGTAAGAGAAATCATTTAGACCACCACCTAGATCACAGTGACAACATTGTACTCATGCTTCCTGCAGTGCTGACATGCCTTCCTGCAGCCTAGCTGAGCACTGAGGCAAGGAGCCCCCACCTGAAACAGGACAGGACCAGCCTCAGTGACAACACCAGGATTCCTTCTTGTGAGCTGACAGAGGTATCATATACAGTCAGGGAACTAACTGGGAAGACTTTCTGGAAAATGAGAAATAGATACAATGCTGTACCATTTATTTGCTTTGAGAAATTGTCAGCTGTCCTGGAAAGGTATAATCTTCCTAGACCAGCCAAAGTAAGAGCTGTCTGACAATACAGTTTGTCAGAATAATCATTATCATGCTATTACATAGCAGGCCCTGTGAACCCAGCTGTCTTTTTAATGGTGGCAGATCAAAATCTTGCTGTGGGAAACAAACTCATTCTCTCACTCCCACCCATGCTAAATGCCATTACAAGCCAACATATTAATATCACTCCACTTGTACATTACATATGATGCTTATGTTTAAATAACACCCTCAGATACAGTATGAGCAATCTGAACTTTCTGATGAGACTGAAAACTGGCTGCAGATTTCAGGTCTTTCATGTAATGACTTGTTTTACTCAGTCTTTGCTGTATACAACAAATCTGGGAGATGAGCTTCCAAGTTTCTGGTTTAGTTTAGCAAAAAATACCATTTCAAGCCTTAATAGATTACCTTCCTGGAACAAAATTTTCTCCCAAACACACAAATATCTCCTTTGTGTAGCAAATCCTACTAAATACATTTCAAACTGTAAGCAAAGAGGAAAGAATATGGGGACATAAATGAGTGTTGCACAGCAGGACCAGCAAGACTGGGGGACAGCCTGAACATCCTGAGAAGAGGATTCTGAAACTCTTTTGCAAAGGCACTGGAGAAACCACAAATATATACAAACTGTATAACTCCCAGGATACTTCACTTACTTGAAACCTGTCACCTGTTTATGCCACATGCTGCCTTTCCAAATTAATTTAAAAACCCCAAACAAACAACAACAACAAAAAAATCAGTAGTTGCAGAGGAATCCAGATTACATCCCTTGCCCCTTATAAGCTATGGAATTTTTCCCACCTAAAAGGCCAGAGCTCAGTTTTGGTTCAGGCTGGATACTACATCCAAACCAAAATACAGCAGAAGTGTCTGCTAAACAGCTGGCTTTCTAGACTTCCTAATGCCTAAATCCCTGCAAATTATCTGTGGCATGTATGCAAATGAAGTAGTGCAATGAAATATGGAAACACTCAGGTCTCAATTAGAGTTTCATGCAGCAAAGCACTTTTAGCCCATCGCTCACACTGGAGTGTGTGTTACCCCACAAGGAGCACAGAGCCAGTTTCACTTCTAGCAGCTGTCTGCAATAGAGGAAGGGAATACTGTAGGAAGCAGCTTTGGCTGGAGAATTATATCTCAAAGTCTATTCAGGTCAATACATGAACACCACAATATGACACTTCCCATGCTGTAGGGTATGTGCCTTTAACACCAAACTTAAATTTGTAAAACCTTTGCTTTCATCATAAAGAAATCTAGCAAATAGTGGGTAGTTCCAAATCCCATGACTTTTGTGGAGTCCAAGAATATCCTAGGAGAACACTGTGTTGAAAGAACACCCGTTACAGCATTTGCTACTAAATTACATCCCAAACTTGAGAATAATAGCCCCTATTATGTAAGGCTTCTAATTCAACTTTTCATTTGACATCTCCTTTGTGCACCGTGGAACCAAACAGGCTGCCTTTTCTGAATGGAACAACAGTTCTCGTTTCATATGTCTCATTGAAGCAACACCTCTATAGAACAGATGGATCTCCTTTACACTGCACTCTATGAAAAGAAGTGTCATTTAAACATGAGGCCTTTATATCAACTGCAAATGGAAAAATAACTAGCATGGCTTTCTGATCCTGGCAGAATCTGACTGCCTGCTTCTATTTGTATGCTTTTGAGGATGAAAGTCTGAGGAAGAATAAATGAGGATAATTTTTAAAAAGCTAAAAGCCAATACTTATCCCCTCAGTTTTTCTTCTTTCCCCTGACATTAGCTGGAAGGTAGTGATGGGCTGTGTGCCTGCATGCAAAGTGCATACAGACCCCTTGCACAACTGAAGAAGAAAACCTAATTTCAGGAGTATAGCTAGACACACAAAACTCAAGAAGCAAACTATATCTGTACATAATCCCATCTTGCTCTCAACAACTCCAGCAGTGTTTATTGGACATCTGCCCTGGTAGCACAACAGTGCAACATTCACAGTCCCACACTCTCTCTATTGCACAATCCTAGAAGAAACTAACACACTACTTGAGTAATTGGATTTTGTCTAGCTGCTGCACAATGCCATCTGGGTTTAAGGGGTTTTTATTCTCCAAGTTATGAAGTCAGCATGACACAGCTATTTTGGAGGATGGCTATTGCACACTGGTCACAATTTGAAGCCATTTTCTTCCACTGATAGAAAAGAGAAAAGCATTAAAGTAATGCACTTTCTTTGTGGAATTGACTTTAGCTACCTAAATCTAAATGACTATTGCATGCCTTCCTGCTCGAGAGAAGGAAGAAGGGGGAGGAGAAAGGGATCATTAAATGATTATTTTACCATGCACATGGCAGCTGAACAAAAGTCCTGTGTGATAAGAATGAAGCACTTTTTAGGCTCTTGAAGGTAGAAGAGCATAATACTGACAACTGGTGTAATACCACAGAGTCTTCTGCCTCTCTGCTCTGAGGAAAATAAGGAATACACATATTTTAGTACAAAATGTAACCTCATTCTCACAAAAAATTAAAAAAGAGTTAAACACATACATTGAACAAGTTATCCCTATTCAAACAGAAAGAAGCACCCACCAAAAGAGACTTTTTCTTCCACACAAAACCCACAGACAACTATCAAGAAATAGAGCTAATTTGACAAGTGTACTGAGATACATAAGTTTCTAATGTCAGCTATCTATCAAGGAAATATCCTGGTATGTCCACAGGTCAGTGTGTCCCTTACTCTTGAAGAGTAAGTGGCTGGTGCCCAACCTGTGCAGGTTCTGCAGCTGCACCAACCATAAATGCTTGGGCCATTGGACTGCCTCTGTAGATGTGCATGGTTTGAGAAAAGGTGATTGCCAAATTGGATGAACTAAGGAATAGACTAAACTTTCAAGCAAAGAATGAGAAACATCCTGCTTTTTCTTAACAGAAATCAGTATTTCCCATATTAGGACAGAGCTAGAGATAGAAGTCTGGAGAAAGGTTTGTGAGAGCCAGATACCCCAAGTTTATGTGCTAATATGTCCACAGAGAGGAGAAAAAGGAGCATGTAAAGGATTAGACAGATCAAATCCAAATTAGATTATGCTGACAACTTCCTGAGGAAATACACTCAGGTGAGATTTCTAGGCCATCAATCTCTTACAGATTCTTATATGAGAACTCGTAAAAGAGGTTGATATCAGGCTCAGTACTCCAGAGCCCTCTCAGCTGTCACTGTTACAGGAAGATGGGTTGCAGTAATAAATCAGCCAGGGAGAACAGGCTGCTTTTGGCTACCATGCAACTATGCTGGGACTGTGATCTTTGCTCTCTGGCAGATGTGTCAGCTTTCTCACACTATCCAATACTCACCTCCACACAAGAAAACCTGTCTCAGCTCTCACTGTGCTAAACATTACCAAGATCAATGACACAAGTGGCTTTTTTATTTCAATAATATAGGCAACACTGGTCAACAGACACCTACAAATAACTTTTTTTGTATGTGTGTACATGAGCCCCTATATTCATGAACATATCAGAGGCACACATATCTATTTAAGAAGAAGAACTGGTTTAGGTCTGATGACCAGAGATGGCAGCAGTCAGCTTCTCAGGCCATTGTACTATGTCTTGGAAGCAGGCAGCTTGTAACACGTGCATCACATCCTGCAGAGATGTAACCAGGACAATTGTTTATTCCATTACTGTTTTCTTTCCCTTATGGTGGGAGTTCTGCTGAAGAAGAGGTTTTTGTCAGTGGGAGAGCAGTTCCTAGTGTTACTTTGTCATACCCCACAGCCAGGTATCCTCTACTTTTCTCACTGCTACAGGTAGCTCTAGACCCCACACTCTACCTTCATTTTCCCTTAACATACCAGATTTCATCTCTTTTCCTCCTAATACTCCTCTCCACATTGCATATTCCTTTTCTTGTTTTATTTAAAACTAGTAAAACTGTTATTCAGCAGCTGGGAGAAAAGAGATTTGATGAGACTCATCTATTGCTGAGACCATGCTGACCTGGATCTTTCACTTTTCTCTTTCTCTCCCCAGTGAGCTGCAGTAATAAGAGCTCAGCAGCTCTAAAAGCAATCGATACAGAGATGACGTGGGCAATTACCAGCCTGGACAACTCAAAGGACTTCCAGTAAATAAATAAAGAAAAACAAGTAAGTTTTCTGAAGGCAAACAACTCCACCAGGAGACTTTGTTGAGGTGGAAAGTCACAAGGGGTGGTGGTGGTGAAATAAATCAATGTCCAAGGCAGATGAGGAAGACCGCAAGGAGGGCGTGAGCGGTAGCATGCAAGCTGGCACAACAGAAGCACAACGATCCAAAGACATGAGGACCAAAACCAAGCTGGCTCCAGCAACCTGTCTGCACCATTGTGACTCCACTGACCACAGAGATACAGCAGAATGCCATCACTGACTTGCTATGTGTACAAACTCACAGTCATACAGAGGTGTACCTTGAGGACATATTAAGACAGGCATTCCATTTCTCCTCTCCATTTCAACCCCCACCCAGAAAGCCTGCACCATCACAGCATGTAGCTTGTACCTCAATACTTCACTTTTCCTGGGGCCAAGACTAAATCCATTTCCCTGTGGAATGCTGAGAGGGAAAAGCTCCACAGCTATAGCAGGATTCCACATTCTTCCATCGCTCTTCAAGATGTTAATATAATCCTGGAGTGCCAAAAGGCTCAAGCTCCATATTAATCATCTCACTAATGTTGTACTTCCACCAGTCCCATTAATATAAAATAGTGCTTACTGAAAGAAATTTTTAATGGCTGTCCTCTTGCACATTGGTTGAAAGAAAAATTCTCCCAGATTTGCATTAGTTTCGCCAGAGTGATTCCTTTTACTTTCCCATCACCTCATTTTTATTTATATAGATACTCCTTAATCCTTCAACTACCTAATGTCTTTGCCCCTTTTTACCCCTTCATCTCTGACACAGAATGTTTGAGAAATCTGATGTCTCTCCTCTTTCCATCAAACCATGCCAGAGGCAGCAAACGAGATGTCCCGAGACTGCAGTGTAGCCCAATGGAACTGTTTTTCACGGCTTGCAAAGCTGTTTCACCACATGGTGCTCAGCATCAAACAGCTCGTACAAGCCTCCTGCACCCTCAGGGGGTTTGACTCAGGCTTCAGCAGCAGCAGGCAGGTGGTCTGCAGGATGACTGACACTTCAATACTTACTACAGGACTGGGGGTGGCAGGAAGGCACATACATATTTCTTGTCTGTCAGTGACAGTAGAAATGGGAAAACAAGTGACACCTGCTGCTAATGACAAATGATGAGCTCAGGCTCAGAAAGGCTCATTCACACTGCAGGCAGTATTCATGTGATACATGTGGGCTCTGAGACCCAGAGCCACTTAAGTCACTGGCAAAGTCTGGATGAGGAAAAGAGGAAAACGACCAGGAAAAAGCAGAGTGAGCTGCAGATGGTGCTCTCCATGTCAATTTGTTTGCACCCCTCACCCCACAACTTCTTTGAACTAAAATTTTGCCTATAAACAAACACTGGATGCTCAGTTACTGATAAGAAATCCCAGTGTTGTTTGAGGTCTGTAGAGTTCAGGAAGCAGCCATTAGAAGTGCAGACTGTTATGCTGTTAGTGCAAAGATAAAGGCTAGGTCAGGATTAATCTAGGATGACAGAGATAAGCAGGGGTCTTAGCCATGGGAATTCTGGTATCAGCCACCAAATATGAAGTTTCTGCCTGCTCATTAACATCTACATATGATCCCAGCATTTCTGTATGAGAGAGTCTCCAGCAGCAATCACTGCTTCTGTGAAAATACTGTGCCCATGTGCCTGTGCTCTGCTTGGGGAATATGCACCTGCTCTGAGGCTAAAAACAGAGCCTGGCCAACCTCACTTCTGTAGTAACAAGATTCTCCAAGGGGGCAACTATTTCGTCCATTTTTTCAATGAAACCTTCTCTAGTAGCAACTGGACTTGCTTGTTTGTCACTGTTTCTTGAAACAGATGGCCATTAAACAGATGCCAGTGAGAGGGAAATACTAGGGCTCACTACACACTAGGCTCAGCAATGCCTTTGAAGACTGGGCCTCATGGCATCTATCAGCTCCAATGCTTCTTGGAGACCACTCAATGGACCACAGCTCCTCTTCCCTATGTTCCTTCACTTCAGCTAAATCTGAGGCAAAAGCAGTGTGAATATTCCTGTGGAGTTTTTTTAGGAGAGAATCATAAAAGTGTAGCTTGATGACTTAGGTTTGGATTATCGACAGGAAAGTTGACAAATAGTTCTGGCTGGAGTGATAAACTTGGTTATCAGAGAATAAATTTAATGGAAAAGAAAAATCTATCTGTCATTCTTGGTCACATCTGCAGAGCCTGAATTGGCAACTGGGATTTATTTTCTTAATTATGAGCAACTTGGAGCTCTCCTGTGGTTCCTTGTATCACCTCTCAGGCCCCACAGATAATAAAATAGCATGTTTAATTCTAAAGCAGAAAAATTCACCTCGGATCAGCACCCCTTCAAGGTTGTTTGGTTTTTCTCCCTTCACCTTCCCCTGCCTGTCTACAGTTACCCCATATATTCAGACTGCCATGTGCAAAGTCTTTGTCCTTTGACCAAAGTATGAGAGAAAGGCAGATGAAGTCAGAAAACCACCAAGCCTACTGACCCTGTGGACCTGAAACCCCAAACCAGGTTCCACTTCAAGTCTGTACAAACACAGCTGGGTCACTGCAAGATTTATCACAGTGTGGAATGTAGGATCAGCCTCGGAGTACCTACTGACATCTTAAACCCCTAGTCCTTTTGCTGTGGGGGCATCTTGAGCTACATTTGTTGATTACTCTTGCAGTAATAGCTAAGTAGTCTAACTTCAGGCATCTTAAAAAACAATGGTCTAGCAGAATTGGGCAACATCCAGGGATTTATGGACACTTAAGGCTGTTGTGACTCACCAACAGTCTCCAAATACCTTTTATTTTCTTTCACAACTCACTAGCTCTCCCTTGGATATCATCCTCAAGACTTTTGCTATAAACACTATAAAGTCACATTGATTCTTCAGAGCATTAAAGATGAGTATGAGGTAAGTACCTCCAGAATGCATGCCATATAATGGCCATGTACAAAAGTGAATCTGCTATAGCTGTACTTTCATTTACCATTTGATTTAAAACTAGAGATCAGAAACGCTCTATTGCATAAAGACATTTCTGTGGTGTTAATCTTACAATGGCCAACAGATTTTACTGTGTCATACAGAAGTGTGCTTTCATTCATAGAAGGTAGGGTATGGTGACCAAGCCATGAAGTACAATCAGAATAAAAGCACAGGTTAAAGAACAAAAGCCTCGAGTCCCTCCTGCAAAGTGGAACTATCCATAATAGTTCTGCAGTATAATCTGTGAGTACTGACTGCAGGAATACATGTTGGCTAGTGGTTAGGGCATTAAAAAGAGAAGAAAAACATATCAAAAACTTATTGCATATCTTGACATTAAACTTTTAGTTCAGCCAAGCAAGAAATGTGGTGCAAGGAGCATATCTTGAACCAAATCACCTAGTGGTCCCTACTTCAGAGTAAGCTGAAAGACAAGCTACAGCACCCTTACCAAAATACTATGATGCACAGTGATTTGCTCCTCACCGCCACATGAGAATTAGCCAGAAAAAGGAAATGTGGACATTGCATCCTCAGAAACAACTCTTTCCTTTTACAGACATTCTCCCATTCTGCCATCCAACTTGCTAATGTTACAATCTTCCTTATTTTTTTAAGAATTTTTAAAGAATTATCCACAATTATCCTTGCATGTACAATTTCCCAATCATGAAATAATTTTAAAAATAGTAGTGAAGTGTTTTTGTTGCAGGAAATTAGGAATAACACTCTCTAACACCCCTTGTAGTATTAGAAAGCAGGAATTACATTATTTTCAGTGCCGAGAGTGCAGGGATAGCTCCTCCTATCACACACTGCAGTTATCTAACATAGTAATTTTATATCTATGTAACTAGTACATACTCATTGCATTTCCCCAAACTCATACATATATGCTAAACATTCCTGCAAATTCTTTTATATATTTAAATCACTTCTCAGAACTCATTTACATTAGAGTAGGACTCTCTTGAGGGTCTCTGGTGGTTGTTTTTGGGAACATCCCATTCCTCAAATTATCCTTGTATGGTCACAAGGCTCCAAAAAAGCAGTTTCTTCTTCTTGAATGCATCCCAGCTATGTGGTATGACCTTCTTATCAGCTTTGCTCAGGCCAATCGTTTTTAGTCTCAAGGCTTAGATATCCACTTGCACACATTAATCAAAGATATGGGTGAATACAGGACTAAGCACTGTCTGTTAAAGCAAAAGGAATTTACAAGACTTAAACACTATTTTACAACAACTAAAGATTTTCCCAACAGTTTTCCAACCTCTTCCAAGAAAAGCTTGTTCTTTGTCCTGATATAACCCTCTTCCCAGGCAACTACTGCTGTAAGCTTTTTCCTCCACTTACAGTTTTACTTGTGTATCAAAGACCCAAGACCTGTCTCTGACACAAAATAGTTACTGTGATTAAACAGCTGAGAAAACTAGGAGAAAATCTGCAGAAAACCAGAAAAGGTAAGAATTACAGAGAGAACTAAGTTTAGTGAGAATAAATCATTCCTATCACCAGAATTCAAAAGTGAAAACAACAACACAAAAAAATAAGAAATCCTATGAAAAGATCAAGGAACTAGTCAGGCCTCTAGCTTTAACTGGAGACCAGTCCAGAACACATACTTGGATCAAACTAACCACCTTCCTCAGGATGCTTCCTACAGATCCTGGACTTTACTTGCTCTGCTTCTAAAGTACATTCCAATGTTTTGAGGAGGTTGGGAACTCTCAGGGCACTGATGCCCAAACAGATATCCCACAAAGGAGGATATACAGCTCCCAAAGGAGTCACTTAAGAGTAGAAGCAACAAAGAACTATTATCTTCAAAACCTACTGCCCATTGACTCTGACAGTGGCTGTTACCACCTTGGTGTCCCTGATGTGATTGGGGCACACCAAGCACCTGCTTCACTCCCCATTTCTTATCTTATGGCTATATCATAAGGTTGCCAAGGCAGGGAGTATCTCGTGGTAGCTTTTCAAGGCAGACAATGAGCTCTTTGTTTTATTATTAGAGTTCCATCACATTAAAGTGCTATTGATAAAAATGAATAAAATTATCCATGTGGCTCAGATGAGTCAGTGCTGCCTCATCACAAATTTTCCAATAAAAATAAAGTTAGGGCACCTTCACTGAAACATAAAAACTGCCATGAAGAAATTCTTCCAAGTGTCTAAGAACTGTCCTGAGTATCTTACAAAGTGTAGAAACCCAAAGCTGCACACGCTCTACTACACTCCCTACCTACACAAGCCAAGGTAGATTCAGCTTTTATCCATTTTAAATGATGTTTTAAGTTTCATCTCATGCTTTCATCAGCTTGCAAACTCAATTGTGCTTTCTCCAATTATCTTTTATTTCTTCTATTGACCCCATATCGTCTAAAATTCTTCATCTCTAGTATAAAAACTCCTTGCTTGCTTTGTGTATCATACAAAAATCCCTTCAACACTCATTTCCTTCAGTTGCTTTTAATGTTTGCTGTCTTTTATAGACCTTTCCTATTTCAGCCAGTTTGTTGTGATCAACCCCCCATAACTCAATATTGTTTCACTTTTGCCACTAATTTATTTAGAGATTTTAAAAGCAGAAGCATGTGGGTGCTTGTTATGACCCAAAGTCCCAGTACCTGGATTGAAATGGGACAAGGCAGTGGGAGAATGAAACACATTGGATCATATTCTCTGAGGAGGAAGCACACTTCAAGGTGTTATCCTACATAGCATTACCATAGGGTAGGAGGCAATGGAACAAAAAACCTTGGAGAAATCACAAACATTAGAACTGGCATTGATCAGTTAATAATGAAATTTCTGTAGCATACAGACAGGGTAATTGGTGGGGGGGAGAGATGAGTATGATAACATTAAGAAGCTGAAAATGTTGGTGACAGCAGGAAATAAGCAAATCTGTTCTGACAGAGCAAGAATGGATGTGAACGTCTGCCACATTAATGATAACTAGAAGAAGCTAGGCAACTGGCTTTTCTTTCTTTCCCCCTCCCCCCTGGATTTTTTTTTTTTTATTTTTGCCTTTTTTTTTTTCCCTGGTAGATGCAGTTAAGGGGGTAAGGTTATATAATGTGGACAAGATGACTGATATCTGTTGTTTGCAGTCCTCTTGGAAAGACACATCTGCTGAAATAATAAAAAATACTAGCTTTATATTTCCCAAAAATCAAGGAATAAGGAAGCTCTCTGTTGTTACTGTCATTAAATATTTATACTGCTGTACATAGAATAGAACACAGGTCAGGGCACAAATGTTCTGTGCAAATATTGCAAAGGATAGTCCAGACCCAAGAACATGCCAGTAAAAATAAAAACAAAACTCAAAAGATGATGGAGGAAAACACAAATATAAGGGTCAGGTAAAAAGCTGCACTGAAAAAAATATGTCTATTCTCTCCCTTTTAATCAATCCCATCTTCCCACCACCACTGAAGAACCTGATTAGTGTCCTGTCACCATAAATCCAGAGTTCGCTGCTCAGATGAGGGGAAAAAAAATTCAAAATCTCATTCATGCTACCACCTTTACAAATTTATCTTCTTAGCATAGATTCAGCTATGCTCTCTGTCTGTATGACCTAAATTCCATTCTCCACCCCAGCCCACTGTGCCTTCTGCCATTGGAATGACCAAGAGTCAGAAGAGGCTGGGGGACAAAACAAGGAAGGTGCTCAGAGCAAACAGTTCTGCTCTGGTGCCCTGGCTACTGCACTCCTCTGATGTACAACCAAGGGACTAACTGGTTCAAATGGTGGAAACTACCTTATGATTCTGCATTTCAACAGCAGGTGTTCACGTGAAACAAATGCACCACTATATTAGGTTTAGCCCTGAAATCATAAGAAAAGTTAACTTGATCTTTGTGGGCGAAAAATCAAGGTTAGGGGAAAAGAAAGAGTGAAAAGCCCCATAACCTCACCATCACCTACAGAAGCATTTTTAGAAAGAATGAATTAGAAGAAATTAAAAAGTATTTCACTTTAGAAACAAAAAACATTTCCCTGGTGCAAAAAGTGTTTTTGCTTCCTAAATGAAATACACCTCCCATTTTCTCTAGATGGTAATAAAACATACAAGCATTTTCTAAACATGTCTGTATGTGATCCTTTTGTACTTTATGGCTCCAGAAACCTAAGCCACAAAGAAATTGGGAACTTTGGAGTCTGTAGCTCTCCATGTCCCAGGTTCTGAACCAGGCAAGCCATAAAGAACATATCATTATCCCATCCCTCTGGAACATCTCCAGGCAGTTTCTTTAAAATACCAGAAAAGAAGGAAAAAGAGATAGCATGCAGTCTGCTAAACGGGTGCCCTCCAGGAGGCTACAGAGGTTTCCATCTGAAATCTACTCGCTTTTTTTCCAACTAAATACTCACCTGGATAATTTACTTTCTTTTAGGAAATTAACATTTCCAATTAGAAAATTCTTGACCCAGATCCAGTGCTCATTAATCAGTGTATATTACTGAGCACAGAGGACTAATACATCTGTGTATATGCAGACATGCTCTTCCTTCCCCGAAGCACTTTGATGTCCAAAGCAGTGGGCTACAATATTTCAGAGATGTACATGTAGCACAGCCTCAGGCATACAGCACCTGCTGAAAGGGTTGGCTAACTGCCAAACATCTTTCTTTTGGAAAAAGCATTTGCTTTAATATCTGCTAATTCCAGGAAGGGGGCTGTGCTCTTCTTGTTTGGCTATGTCTTTGCATTTGCAATGAACAAAGGAAAGGGACAAGGCAACCATCTGTGGGTGCTTCACAGAAAAATAAAACCCCGGTGGGCTTCTTATTACAAGGAGGAAAACAGAAAGAATAAGAGATAAAACAAGCTGAATAAAACAAGCTGACACCCTGAGCTCACTTCTCTGCAGCAGACTTGTTAAGCATTCCAACCCAGACAACCTGGAAAGCCTTTGAAATAAAATTTAAAATCAAAAGGTTTCCCCAAAGCATTTGCTTTTCCTTACAACAATTTTGTTCTATCTAGTTTACAGAAAGGGAATCCTACTCCTCCCTACACATTTTTATAGTCTAAAATGGAACACAGCCAGGTCATCGACCAGACACCAATGGTCAGATATATTAGAGGCATTTGCATTTGGCAACTAGAAATGATGATGAATACACTGTAATATTTTGAAATAATAAATATTTCCAATTAGATGCATATATAATTGCTATTCTATGATCAGATTCACTCAGCACTAGAATTCATAACGCCAGGTAAACAGAATTTTCTAAATCCCTTCCCTCCATGTGTTACGCTATTTCTGTCCACATAAATAGCACAGTTAACATCAGCAAAAAACCAACACAGCCTGCCTCCAAATAGAGTCTCACATCTCTTAACTTTATCAGTGTCTCAAGATTATTACTAGCATGAGCCAAAATACAATGCTTTTAGTATAAAACTAAGGCTTCACACTAAAACAAAAGAGTGAATCAGCAAAAGAAAATACAGCCTCCTCCCCATACTGAAGAGTGAAGTAACAGACTTCTCTCTGGAGATTTCCAGTAATGAATTCCTGTTTTAATTGAAGATGCAGCCAATGCATGAGATCCAAATAGGCCTCCCTCCCTTTCTTTCTCTAGGTGATGCTGTGCAGGAAAGAGCTTTTAAATCAGTCAGTGAGCATAATAAACTTCAATTTCCCTTTGACAAGGGCAAAATTACAAACATACACTTCACTTCCAGACAATTAATTAATTTGTTTACATGATTTCTTTGCTTTGTTTTACTTTCATGATTGTTTTTCTCCTCCACTTCTTTTAAACTTTTTAACTCTCTAGAGTGGAGGATTAGCTTTTGACAATTCATTCTGGTCTCAGGCATGGAGACATGAAAATAAAGCAGATTTTTGCAGCAGGGAAGGGAAGCACTTTCCTTCAGGCTTACTGCTAGCACCTGGGGTCAATGTCAAAGCACACATGCCCACTCTGTAGAGGACAGCATCAGCTTTTGCCCCTTGTTAACAAGGCAGACACAGTAGTTGCCACTTGGAAAATATTTGCCCACTTATCAGCATGAAAGGGTGGGCTCAAACTACTGGTGTCTGCAAAGACCACTGACAGTGGCTGACAGCCAGAGATTAATGTGACTGACTTACAGGGCCAAAAGCCTTCTCCACCTATGGGATGCAAAGGAGAAGGCATTGAAGTAGCCAGCCAGAGCCAGCAACCACAGGTATGCACACAAATATGCAGCCTCCCAACACTGTGCTCCCTCTCCTGTGGGATAAGGAAACCTACCTCTGAAGCATTTGGGAGGAGTAGTAATGAGGAAAAGAGAAAAAGCACAGTGGACTCAGTGAGGACAGGACTGATAAATTTGAGACAGTGAATATAAATAATTTTTTCTTGTAGAAAGAATGTTTCTTCTACATAACACCACAGACTAAGTCCCTCTAGCAATATCAATACTGTCTACATTACCACAGTGGTGCATGTTTAATTTCATTTCTGCTGCTACAAATATAGGCCAATAAATTTGACAACACATCTGTTATTTACTTGCACTCAACACAAGCATATTCATGACATTTACTTTGCCAGTTTTAAATTTAACAGCTTTCCTTTTATTTATATCTACTTAGTGTTAGTGAAAAGTACTCTGGTGACTTTCCATATACATGTAGTAAGTGCAGCACATTTAGCAACAGTAAAATATTCCTTGGCTATGCATCATTACTGCACACATTTCTGATCACATAGAACAAAAATATTTTAAAGTGGTACGAGATTGTTACATCCACTCACATTGAGTATAACTAGTAACTCTGTGCAGCTAAATCATGCCTGCAGTTGTACCATCAGCAGAGATCCAGGAACTCATTTTGGTGCCCACTGAGTTGCTGACACACAATGAGGTCCTTCATAGACTGTGACTTGCATCACAAAGAGGATTTCACATGAAATATTGGTTCATTCCTATCCTCTCCATCCTTTCATTGCTTTTTAGGAGTAAAATATGAGTAGGGGCTTAAGAAGTTGTGACCACAGATATAAAGGAAACCCCACAAATATTACACAGCAGATTCTCGTGAGCAGTGGGAGAGCTTCCCAAAGTAGTGCAGAGAGGTAACAAGTGCACCAGGTCAAGGACATGAGCCCAGGAGCACCAGCAGAGAGCAGTGCCTTGCACACACTCACGCTGCTCGCAGGCAGGAGCCAGGCACTGGGCTGTGATGACAGAGCACAACTCACTGCCCTGCTCCTGCACTGCCCTGAGCTAGGTTGTCAGCCCCCTGTCCCCTGCAGCTGAATCCAGTATGACAGTGGTTAAAACCATATAAGTTTGCAAATTGCTTTAGACAAATTACAGAAGACCAAGGAGGGAGATGAAAATTCACAAATCGATACAAAAGTGCAGAAGTGAAATTACAGCAGTAAGATGGCTTTTCCTGTCTGACCTCTGCCTTGGAATTCTCTGCATTTTCATGGTACTACAACTGGAACAAACAAGCTCATTGACATTTGACAAAGCTATACAACTATTATGAATTCCTGTAGTGTGGCCTTTTTCTTTCAGTGTTAGTTATAGTTGTTAACTGCACAAAACTGACTCCTTAAATAAAAGATCACAAGCATGTTAGAAAAACTCAATAACTGTGCTGCTTAACAACAAGGCCTTCAGCCCATGGTCAGATTTTACAGATCCCTCAGACTCAAGTATGGTCTGTTGCAATGAAAACATGCTAGCAAATTGAAGACCATACCACAATAATCTGCTTTTCTAAAATACAGTGTATACAGAACTATGCATATCAATACACTTCATAACAGTAGGACTGAGGCACACACAGCATGGGGTCTTTTAGAATCTATTTTGTAATTTTGCAGAGGTAACAGCTTTGCAGAGAGAAAGAATAAGCAGTGCAGAGGAACCAAGTATTTATCTATTCAGTAGATGTGGATACAGCAGCCAAAGTGTGAGTGTGTGTGCATGTGTCTGTTGGGGAGGATGGTGGGGGCAAATGGGACAGAGTAAGACAAGATAGCTCACACTGCCCAGACTTTCTATCCTTCACTAACCTGCTACCTACTTCCCAGCCTGGAAAAACCTTGCTAGCTCTGCTGAGGACATGCAGTTGGCTCCCAGCTTGTGTTTCTACCATTAGCAGCAAAACTGCTGCTGCTCCAGACTCCAAATCCTGAGACAACAGTCACCTTCACCCTGTCCTATAGCTTGGTCATGATGTTGGTAATTCTGTCATGTTCATAAATTACCTCTAAATCATTACTTTATCAGTCTAATTCTTGTTGCACTCTCAAGTTGTTCAGAACAGAAATGACATTGTCTCCATTGACCACCATTTCAACTCCTGCTCTAAAAAGAAAGCATGATAAACAATAAAACACCATTTTTGGTAACTAGCCTTTGGCTTCATTGTTGACAAACAAGAAAGTTGATATCTTCAGTATCTAAAGGGGGCCTCCAAGAAAGCTGGAGAGTGACTTTTTTACAAGGGTGTGTAGGATAGGGGGAAGGGCTTTAAACTGAAAGGGGGTTGGTTTAGATTAAATATAAGGAAGAAATTCTTTACTGTGGGGGTGGTGAAGCACTGGAACAGGTCTCAAAGCAAAGCTGTGGATGTCTCATCCCAGGGAGTGTTCAAGGTCAGTTTGGATGGGCTTTGAGCACTTGGTTTAGTGGAAGGTGTCCCTGGCAGGGGGGTTGTAACTAGATGATCTTTGAGGTGCCTTCCAACCCAAACCATTCCATAATTCTTTGGAAACAAACATGCCCTTTAATCACTACTATTTCAACAAACCCCTTCCTTCTTGCCAGAAGGATATCTGATAAAAGGTTACTTACACTGGAAACTGCTGAATTTGAAAACTAATGGAAATAACTCCTGCCCTTCATTCTTCCTACATTTTTACAAGCAATTTATTTTTTCTTCCTTTGTTTTGGCTTAGTTTGTTGTTTTGCCATTTCCTTCTCTTTCCCATTGCTTAGATGAAATTCCAACAGCCCATTTCTCACTGCTTTGTACAATGGCAACCACTGCAGAAGAGCCTGTAAAACTTGGCACCAGTAGCATGGGGCAGAGGAGGGGAAGTGCCATTGCCTGTGGGGATGTCTCAGAGAAAGAGGAATTGCTCCTTAGCTACCTGCCCAAAAGCAATTTGCAAGAGGTGTGAGGGACGCTTGGAAGAAGAAACAAACAAATACAAAGAGCAGTTTAAGGCTCTGTCATTTGCTGGCTGTCATTCATACTCAGAGGACTATTTTACTTAAATAATCTATTATTTTTAATCTGCCTCTAAAACTCTAAGCTATTTTTCAGTTAAAATTAGAGTCTGTCATGATC
This sequence comes from Urocynchramus pylzowi, assembly GCA_013397555.1. Lineage (NCBI taxonomy): Eukaryota > Metazoa > Chordata > Aves > Passeriformes > Fringillidae > Urocynchramus > Urocynchramus pylzowi. Next base: position 474,153 of record VZRH01004960.1, on the reverse strand, counting down.
ATAGCACTCAGGAAGCATATCATAGGGGGCATATGTAAGCTGGTATCAGACATTACCACCAAGTGAGCCTGTTCTCTGTGCCTTCCCACTAGTTCTTCTCTGCAGTAAGCCAAAACAGTTTTACAAGTTTCTCTCAAGATCAGTTTCATGTTTGCATAGGGAGCCTAGTAAAAAGCTTTCCTGAACAACTATATTTGTTTTATCTCACTGAGTATTTATGTCATAGATTATTCTTCTCATCTTCTTGCAATTATTCTATCTTTGAGTCAAATTTTTCAACTGAAAATCTTCTGAAGGCATTCACTGTGTCAACCAACCCTTTTATAGAAAGGTTTTCTGGGGTAAGTATTATGAAAACCTTATTCCTGGAGATAGCTGCAAACCACACTTCGTTTCCCACAGCACCTTGGTAAAATCCCCACTAAGTGTCAGCAAAAAAAGGCATAAGGCAACTAAACTGCAAACCTGTGACTTAAAGGCCTTAAAGGCAGGCCACCCTGCCCCACAGCATTGGTGGTACATCACAGGACCTGCCATCAGGCCAGCACAGCTGCTATGATAATTGTCTCCTAAACACAAACTGGACTCAGCTTCCCCCAGTTGCCTGTGGCTTGTGTTTCTCCTAGAGCTCTGTAATAATGGAGAGCAAACTAGAGAGATGTAAGCTACTGGTAGCAGGAGCAGCCAGCACACTTCCCCTGAGCCTCAGGTAACACTGATGGTAGCAGCGAGCACAGACAGACCCTGTTTAGTGGTGTAAATCCAGGCTAAACCCTCCAATTTCACTGGAACCACTAGAGGTTCACACTAAGCAAAACTCCAGGACTGTGCCTCTAAATAACTATGTGCAATAGGTAAGACACTTTAGATATTTAAAGTTCACAAAACTGAGTAAGCAACAATGAGCAAAACTGCCAGATTTATATGATAGATACATTTTTCTTGCAGAGCATCTTTGAAAGGTGTTTAAGGTCATCCAAATATTCCCTCAGAGTAATGGAAAAATGCTGGTTCCTTTGACTTTTTTCAGCAATATTAACATTTGATCAGTGACATTTCTGAACAGGTAGCAGCCCAATGCCAGGGCATGCTTACCCCTAGAACTGAAGACCACATTCAGCTCATTTTATTAACAGCTTTTCACGCTGCACAAAACAGCAGCCAAGTCAGGTCACTCAAAAGCAGGATGACTGCAATGGTTAATTTAATTTCCATAAAACTGATATCTTTTCTACCAATAGGGGATTTTAAAAACAGTGGGTTACATGCCTCTCAGAACTTCTATTAGAAGCATCAACTAATCTGTGGCTAAAAGATGCAGTCAAATGAGCTAACTTCCAATTCCCAACAGATACCTACAAGAAAAGACAGTCATAGTCAAGTCATAGTCAGACTGCCTTCACCTTGCTATGCACACAAAACTGTTACACCTATTTGAGATAAACCATAACAGCTCAAAGTTGTCTGACAGGTGCTCAGCCATTCAATGCTAAAATGGACAGTCAGCAGAAATTAAGACTGCTAATGACATGTAAAAGCTCTTCAGACATCAAAACAGGCTTAAGAATATTTGAGAGATGCTTGGAAGAAGCATTTTGATTATACAACTGAAACTGCAGGATTCAACTAGGAAAATGCTTCAGTTTTGGGAAACCATGGGTCCTGGTGTGCCTTTAGAACCAGGATAGGTTCTTGTAGGTTTGAAACTGGGTTTCCTGAGAGATTACAATGGGGGTTCCAACATCACCACAGGTTCTGGAGATGAGGCGAGAGAATTTCCTGCCACATGAAGAAGTTATGGTAGCAGGAAGAAAGGAACATTAAGGACATTTATTCTCTGCCCTTATAACTCTGGCAGAAATATTCAGAGTTATTCTTACCAGGTTTGGGGTGATGCAGAACACAAATAATTAAGTGCCAGATCTGTAAGCACACAGAAGCACTATACATGTACTAATTATCAAGATGCACATCAATGGCATGACTCATCAGAAATAAATGAAGCTACTCTCAGCAATATATTTTCCTCAAAGAAAGATACTTTAACAGGAAAGCAGAACAAGCTAACGCAGGCAGGCCTAAAACAAAACATGGGATTTCCCACATCTTGCAATTCCTACAATAAACATGAGATTCAACCTGTCTCAAAACCCCTGCTCACAACCATTAAACCAATTTATTCTTCTTTCCCTATCACATACAGAAAGACAGAGAAAAGATGAGTTGAGCTTAACCCCTTGTTCACTGAAAACAAAGTATCACCATTTCAGATTCCACAATGAGCTTTGAACACATGGGAGATGCAGGAGTAGACCAGATAACTCCTCACTCAATCTGATTTACTTCCCTAGATAAATAAGAGAAGCCTCACTTCCTCATGGTAATTTTAAAAAAATCTATCTTTCCTGAGACCATTGCAGGGTTCTGCATTTAAGTCTAGAATTGACAACCTCTCTACAGCCCTCAACAAGATCAAATTCTATATTTGATTGGCCTTAGGTAGATGGGCAAGAGCTGAACAAAGAATTAGTTCATGAAACACCTGGCCCCAGAAATCCAGCCTTACCCTCAAGGCTTTTTTTCCCCAACTCCTAATTAAACTTGAATTTACACTTACAAATGCAGACCATTCTCATTCTTTCTCTTTGTGCACATGCAGAAACTCATACTATACACATATTTCTGAATAAATACACATATAAATATGTGTAGTGGTTTAATGCAAATTTCAAAGGCCATTTGCATGTCAGGTATGGAAATGAGTCATGAACCTTGCTTCAAAGGTTTTTTCATTGCTCTACAGAAAAAATAACCTCCAGACAGTCCCAGAGTAAACAGGCTGCTGAAGCACTAGGTTTCACTAGTTAGACATCAGTGGTATCTAGATGTTCATCTAGCCACAAAGGTGTTTCCTCTTCTCTGCCAGACTACTTACCCACAGAGAGCACCTGTGAGAACAAGGTGATTTCAGTAGCTTTTGGCACATTATTGTTTTTAAATTATAAATTATCTGGGCTTCTACCTTTGACCAATGTATTGTGTGCTAGCAGAGCATAACTCTGTGACCCCTACTAATGATCTGATGTTGATTTTACTGACAGCGAAAAGGAAAAAGTAGTACCTCAAGGGACTGTATTTGGTACTGTGCTGATTAATGCAGAAGAATTTGGGGTTATATCATACCTTTTTATCTCTAGGTATTACAAAGAATTTAACAAAACAGCATAATTGGTGTTTGGAGTGAAATAGCACCTGGGCAAGGGAAAAAAATCAGCAGCTACAATGAGCTTGAGAAAAGCTTCTTCAGTCTCAGGAGTAAAAGCAGAGACTTTCACACAAGTTGCACCAACACATGTTTTGATATTGGTTACAGTAACCAGATTTATCTGGGTAAGTTAAGTGGCCCTTTATGCTGTCTTTGGTTTCCAAGTAATTGACATTGCAGTGGAGCACCAACAAAGGGAACTAGGAAACATCTTGTCATTAACTTTTTGGTGTGATCAATAATTTTGAAGATCCCAAGCAGGAAGAAACAGGAAGAATGTCAAGCAACAGTCTTTAAGAGAAATAGAGGAGGTGTCGCTATTTTTTTAATCAATATAGAAAGCCAGTAAGTGCTGTGATCCCACAGCTGCACACAAGTTTATCAAATAATTATAATTTGAGACTGGCCTTTGCTTTAGTGCCTAAAGAAAAATAGAACAAAGAGAATTCTACATCCAGCCTTAAAAGCCCACTGAAAAATCCAGGTGGTCACTATAGTATTTGAATTTGCTTCTGCTGCTGATGACATTTACCTGGACTCCAGTACCTTGACCTGTGAAACAATCTGTTGGCAAGCACAGTTTGCATCATTATGATAATGCATATATTCTATATAATGCTAAGTGTACAATGTTTAATGCATATATAATGATAAAAATGCCACAAAGCATTCAAGTTATTTATACCTGTGTGATTCATACACAATTCCACTAAGATCTGGCTAAGATTCCTTCTCCCCAGTAAAGGCCAGCCCTTTCAGAGGCCAGCCTTAACTCTAACCATAAACTGTTATGACATTGTAGGCAACCATGACATATAATTAAGTTAAAAAACACAGGCAGTCATGAGACTGCTGACATTTAGAACTGTAGGGTTTTCACAAATATCCACTTGACTTGGGAGATGTAGCTGAATAAATTCACAACGTCCAGACTGTGCTTTCCTGTGCTTTTTAAAAAAGTCAGAGGATGACCTTGATCTTGCTTGACCCTAATAATCTATGTTTTCTTTCAAGGTTTTGCATATGTCTGTAAACAAAAACGCAGAGTAAGAATAAAAGTTATCAGTTGATGAAATCCATTTGAATTTAAGAGTTCTTATTACAAAACTTTAACAAGCCACTAACTTTTACAGTCTTCAGATAGCTGAGGATAAAGCACTCATTTCTGCTAGCACTTCATAGCCATTTATAATTCTGCCACAGAGATTATTTTTCTAATTTGTCACTGTGACATGGTCACACATCACAGTGATCCTAGCTCTGCATTGCTTCACAGATTTCCTCTCTCTGCCCAACATACATGGCCTGTCTTTATTTTCACAGCCTAGCCTGTCTAATTTTTCCCTTATTAAGAGATCATTTCTGATCTTCCAAAGATCTATTGTTTCAGTCTCCACTCAAATTTTCACATAGGCAACTTTTTGCCAGTCCTGTTCTTCATACTTGGCAGGAGCTCACAATTAAATATACATGAAGTACCCCAGTACTCCCCTGCAATTTTCAGTTAAAATTCTTAAAAACCCTTGAAATGTGGAGATCACCACCCACGGCTGCTCGTTGTCATTCCTTTCTTATTCCCTTCATCTGCCTATGAAGGTATATCTGTTGTCTTTCCATAGGTTACTAGTGTAACACTCTTGATTGAATAAAACATGCTTTTTTTTTTTTTTAACCATAAATTCAGTTACTGAGAAAATACCTGACACTCAGTTCCAAGTTCTGTAGCTCAGTATCTTTTTATCAATTTCTTTCAAACCATGTCTCCAATGTTTTCTTCTGAGTAAAGTAGCAGGTGATAAGCACAGGAAGGTAAGCAAGAAGTTACTAGAAACATCAAATAGAAAGGCACTACACAGCTGTTTCTGAGCTAAATAGAATTTCACACCACCTGTGATAAGGGATAACTTCAAACTACTAAATTCTCTTCCACAAAGCCTACACCCAGCCAGGCCGAGCAGCTTCAGTGCCTTCACAAGTGAATAGACACATTCAGCACAGATGCCCCTGTTCAACACATAAAACCTGAGAACCCTCAGTTTTCTGCAAGTTAAGATTTCCTTCACCCTCCTCCTCTTCTGCAAGAGTGTGTACGTGCAGCCAGCCCTCCTGGCGAGGGCCAGAGCTGCATCCTCGGCAGGCGAGGGCCAGAGCTGCATCCTCGGCAGGCGAGGGCCAGAGCTGCATCCTCCTGGCGAGGGCCAGAGCTGCATCCTCCTGGCGAGGGCCAGAGCTGCATCCTCGGCAGGCGAGGGCCAGAGCTGCATCCTCCTGGCGAGGGCCAGAGCTGCATCCTCCTGGCGAGGGCCAGAGCTGCATCCTCCTGGCGAGGGCCAGAGCTGCATCCTCCCGGCGAGGGGCAGAGCTGCATCCTCGGCAGGCGAGGGGCTGCCCCTGCAGTTGTTTGCACAATGTCTCCCTTGAGAGCGCTCTGAAGTGCTGACAGTTCACCATAACTTCCACACCACTTCTTCTCACAGGGTTTTATCCCAATTTCATTTAAGAGGTGATCTCTAAGACAAGCAAAAAAGAACCAGTATCTTTTTCTACATTTGGATTTTCGGAATCCTCTTGAAGAAGTTTCCCCTTTAGGGTTTCTTCTTAGAAATCAAACACATTGAGAAGTATGCATCCAAATTTTTATTTATAGATTTTTAATACATACATACATGTATATATAAATATATATATATATGTACATACACACATATATATTTATATATACAAAATCAACCATCTTCAGATTGGCTAGATTACTTAAAACTGCCTCTGCCCTAAGAAGCTGGGGATTCAGTCAAGAATGTAAAAACCAGAAATGTGCAGGGAAACAGACTCTTGCTGTTACCTACATTTAATTACTCCTCACCACTCATCTATCATACTACATAATCTCAGTATATAAGAAAAGACAATACCTTCCTAAGCATGCAACAACACAAATCCCAAAGGTTTTAGTACAGGCTTTCAAACCCTCTCCAAGCTAGCAGGGAAAAGGAGACTAGCTTTGCTTTCTGGCCAGTGATTTTCTTGGGAAACTTTTAGTGGTAGCCTTTTTCAGGCATGCAGCAGGGTGGGTTCAGACAAAGCACTGCAGTCCAGTGCTTAGGGTGCTACTGCTAGATACAAGGCTCCTGGATTCCACATCTGGCTCTAGCAACAACTCCCTGTGTGGCCTTGCTTTAGACTTGCATGAGATTCATTTGCTGCATGTGTAAAATAGGTATGATAATAACAGTCTAACTATTTTCCTATTGACCCAGTCAAATTTTATGAGCATTTTTGATTTATCCAGTAGGAGCATGTCTTCCAGTGATAAGCACTGTGAAACTGAATTTTCTAGGTGGACATTCTTGCCCACATGGCATCCACTCCATCTTTCACAGGATAAGACATTGGCTCCAAAGCTGAACACCATCCCTTTTAATTTTGTGTTGAGGAATATTTCTCTTGAGAAGTGCCCTGCACTTCTGTACAAGGCAGAACTACTGCACTCTGCCTTGCCAGTGATGTACTGTAAAATCTAAGGTAAATTACCCACCCTTTACCTTATTTTTCTGTTTTATTTAATAGAAGCATTGCTGTGTTACTGGAAATATCTGCAAGGCTGCTCTCAGGGTCAGCTAGATATTCATTACCTCAAAGAACTCAAACAATGCAGAGACACCTAACAGCCTCTTCCAGTGCTACAGTGCCTTCTGAAAAAGAGAGATATATATATGATTGCTTGCAAAGAAAGAATAACTGCTAGAGACTAGCTCCAGATTAAAGCACCATCTTTTAACAAACAACAGGTATGTGTTGCCAACTGCACATTTGAGGAAAAACTACTCATTTCTGAGGTCAGAGGGAACAATTCCTTTCTGGTATGAAAAAGAAAAAGAAATACCCTCATCAAGTAATAAATAAAAGGGAAGAGTTTTAGCCCATATAACCATTGAGGCATACCACTGAAAGAAGAGAGGCTGAAGAAAGACTATCAAAAGAGATGAGACATTCATTGTAGACAAAAAAATACCAGGAATGTAATTCAAACTGCCATCAATGCAGAAATCAGCAAAATCACCAAGAGCTGCTATGTGCCTACAGAACAATGCAATGAACACATGGAATTTCCCTTTATTATGGGTATCCCATGTTCTTTAGAAGGAAATGCATCATTAAGGAGCTGTCAGCCAAGGGATATGACTGAAGGCATCACTGCAGCATAACAGACTTAGAGCCCTGCTCATCTGTTGGAAGCAGCTCATGCTCAGCAAGCAGACTTTAATGATGGCTGGAAAGCCCTTCTAGGCTTACATCTATTTGCACACTTTGAGATCATAGCATGGCTGCCAGCAGCAGCTGCCTTAAAAATAACTCCTAAATGTTTATTCTATAACTGGCAGTCACACTGTTTATTGGAGAATAAGATGATCACTAAGGCAGGTGGAGATGCCACAAAGGGCATAAAATGATAGGTCATGTTTTTTTTTTTGAAAATCTGTCACAAAGCTCCTGTCTGTAAGTCCTGGGTAAAAGCAACACAGTCTGAAAAAGCACCAGAGAAACAGATATCTTCAAGACTGAATGCAGAAAGGAAGAACATGTGATTCTATCATATATCAACACCAGCACTGGTTCTGCAGATAGCATGGATATACTCTTGTGGGGGTTTAAAGGGAATGTTTTGGGTTTCATTTTTTTTGAGAGGGTGCTGGGAGTGAGTTAGTTCCCAGACAGATTTGCTGTAAACTTCAGCTGAAAGATGGCAAGTCCATTTCACTGTATTGTTATAACCATCTACAGGCTCAAATCTGCCTGCAAACCATGTGAATTCAGATGCTCTCTCCCATCTAATTTTTTGTTATCAGAAGATTTTTATAGCAAAAAAATAATCAGGAAACAAAGGTGGTAAGATGCTAGTAACAGTGGGGAAAAAAAAAAAAAAAAATCTCCATGACTTTAAAGGTGTGGTGTTTAGCATCTGCCAGATGCAGATGCTTTATTATTTAATATTTTTTTAAGATTATTTTTTAATCTTTGGCAGATTTGATAATTCTCAATGCATTGGAGGTATTTCTCATTAAAAACTATACCAATTACTGTAACTTTCTCTCTTCAGATCTGCATAGAAATGCATAATGGTACCATGGAGGGTTTGTTCATGCTTTCTTACTTTTTTTCCTTCATGTGCTCTCTCTTCAAAACACAGATGATCTTTTTTCACTTCAGTTTCAGTTAATCTTACATGGGAAAACTTCCCCTCACTGCTTCATTCTTCTCCCACCCCTAATGCCCAACAGGCTGTCTTGCATGATCTCCTCTAAAAAATTTCACAATCAGAAAGCCCACTTGCAGGACATTGAAGCTACAAGTTAGAATTGAAGGTAGGGATCTGGAGCAGTTTACATAAAAGCATTTTTGTCTTCTATTGAAAATACAACTTTCACCCTATCTGCAGGCCCAGATGTTACCCCACCCCAAACATCCTGCACATACACACACTCTCTCCTCAAAAGCATAACAGCATCAGCTGGGGTTTACATGTTCCTCCTTATTTAAGTAACTGAGTCCATTGATCTCAGGTGAATTATGTACTAGGGGATGCATATGCTTAAGCCTTTTTAAAAGATGCTCAGGTGGAAGAATGATTTCCTTTTGGTTCCTTGCAGATAGTATCTGTACCACCAAAAATCCATCAGAGTTACCAACAGAAATTGCTCCTTGAATTTTGAATGTCCAGTTCAGTTGTCCTCACAGCATAAGACAAAATGGAAACACACTGGAGCTGACATAAGGTCACAGTAAGAAACTTCACCTTCCTATCCATAAAATAACTCAAGTAAATCAATATCTCTAAGTGTCTTTGTCATTAATCCCTTAAGGAGAGTTGAAAATATTTTTCCCCACAAATTGTTTGCCATTATGCTCAAACAGATGATGCTTTGAATCAAAGGTTGAAGTACTGAATGCAAGCAATGTATACAACATGAAATGGTCTGGTTACAGCTACAGTTAGGTTCACACTTGTATGCAGGGTTACAATTCCATAGTGCTACAGGGGCAAAAAGGTCAGGAAAAAACCTTCACACTATCTAATTTTGCCTACTGACATTATAGGATGGCTTTCTCAAACACAGTTCAGGTATTCTTTACCTAAACCATTTTGTGGCCTCCTATATAAGCCATCAGTCTTGGCAGCTTCTATGTTGTAAGTATGCATGCAATCAAGCCAACACAGACAAGTTAAAGCACTATGTTTTGAGGACAAACTCAAATATTGAATTAAGAAAACATCAACCATAGTCTGGATTGTAGCATTCACTGCAAAGTGGTCCAAATTCTGCTAAGGGCATCTATAATAAGACCATTAAACATATGTGGTAACATGATACATATGGTTTTACAGACAATTATGCCACCCCAGTGAACTCCAATCAAAGTTAGTCATTGTTTCTTGGCTGAGGTGCTTGCTTGTGGCCTATTCACTAATTCTATTTACGTATTTCTAACAGGGATTTCTGGTACACTTCCAAATAGCTTTATTCATTTATTAACAATGTGAACTGGGATATGCAGATATTTTTCTCTGTAGTCCCCTGGAGATCAAGGGGCACAAACTTGCATAAAGCAAGAGCCAACAAATGAAGTGAGTAAATTAAAATTGTAACAGAAGGGGGAAAAAAAAAATCAACCAATTCCAGATATTGAAATTATTGTTAGTGAGAAGAATAATTACACAACCTCAAGGAATAACTGAACAGTACTTGTTTCAAAAGTATTCAGCCAGCTTTAGGCCATGTGTGAGCACACAGCTATGAGAGGCTCCTTCAGCTACTCATTGCCACTTCCCTGCCCCTTTTGTATCAGTACTAATTAGCAACACAAAGAAATATCCCCTGCATTTTTGCCATCATGCTGTTCAAGTTGCCTGATTTTTTTGATAGCATAATCCAGTGTTTGACATATGCTTCTGCAAGATCATATTATCTAAAACAATATTACCAAGCAACCTCTGAATGAGGACTACATTAATGAGGAGTACTCAAAGCCCGAGTGAGGGGTAAGTTGAATAACAGATACTTCTACTACATTAAAACCATTACAGAGCAGGCTTCTTCCTAATATGGGTGCTTGACATTTCCCATTAAAATAACTTCTTTCAAGCTATTACCATTGCAAAAATGAAAATGTTTACACTGAAGTCGCCAGTACTATCTGTCTGCTTTAAGTTGTTTGCTTCATGAAGTTTTAGCCTCAAAAGAATATCTGCCTCTTAATACTATTCCCTCTTTGGAGTCAGGAACAGCCCCCAACACAACATTCCCAAACCACAATATTTTCATACTTTAAACAAACTTTGTGAGCAACTGATCCAATAATTTCTCTGAACTCACTTTAAGTGATTGCTCACAACATTAACAACCTTGGGAGGCTTTATTGTCTGAGGTGACATCTTTTACCAAACTAATACACAGTACATCTGGGAAAATGAGGTTTTAGGGAAATATAAGCCCCTTCTTCATGTCCCAAAGGGACAAAAATATTACTTTACTACAGCTTTCAGAAGAAAACCTCATTTCCCCAAAAGCTTCCAGACATTCATCTGCTAGGTGGTCAAATAAAAGTTACTGCCAGCATATGAATCCTGCTTTGACCTTTAGGACATCACACTTACAACAAAAAGAACATTATTCCCATCAGTTACTGTGTTGTGTTCAAGTAGCAAATGGAAGTGCAGTTAAAATTAATATTCTAGTCCTGTTGTGAGCTGGAGATGTTCCATGGTAGAATCTCAGCTTTTTGAATCATTTGCTTGTTTTAGTCAAAGCCAAGGAAGTACCACACACACAAGAGAAGAGTATTTGCATAGTCAGATACTTAAAGTAGGTAAACAGAATTGTTTTACAATTCATTTTTACTTGCCAGCTATAGGCCCCAGGTTATGGTTTGCAGAAATACTGAGGTTTAGCAACTTTAACTTAAAACAACAGGAACTCCGTGTGAAAATATGTAATACCACCTGGTTCTAACAAAAAATTCTCAAAACAGTTTATCAATGTACAATTTACCAAGGAGAATAAATTTGCCCCAAATCCATGGAAACTCTTGTCTAAGGAACTCTTCTGTTCCTTAATAATGACTTTCCAATAATCTATGCACCTTGGTGGTGGCAGCAGAGATGGAGATACACTGTCAATAGATGAGAGCTCAACTCACTTGAGTACTGCTGAGCTTATAACCTTTTAACATCTGTACATAATAATACTAAAGCATTACTGTTGTGGTTTAACCCCAGCAAGCAACCAAGTACTATGCAGATGCTCACTCAGGCTCCCCCCTCACTTTGAGTCCCCCCACCTCAGTGGGATAGGGAAGGGAACTGCAAAACAGCAAAATCTGTGTGTTCAAATAAGAACAGTTTCAGAACTCAAATAAGGCAAAATATATAAAAAATATTGTAACTGTAACAAAAAGGGAGATAACAAAGAGAGAGAGGACTAAACTGCCCAAAGTGACCAGAGGTGCACAATGCCATTGCTCACCACCCAGTGACTGGTGCCCAGCCTGACCCCAGCAGGGCTTGTCCCCTCGCAGCCAAGTCCCCCCAGATTAAATACTGAGTGTGATGTTCTGTGGTATGGAACATCCTTCCAGGCATTTCCAGTCAGCTGTCCTGGCCATGCTCCCTTCTTGCTTTTTGTGAACCTCCCCTCTGGCAGAGCATGAGACACTGAAAAGTCATTGACTTAAGGTAAGCACTGCACAGCAACTAAAACATCAGCAAATTATCAATGTTATTGTTACACTGAACCCAAAGCACAGCTCTGCACCAGGTTCTAGCAAGAAAATTAACTTTATCCAAGCTAAATACAAGACAATCAATCTACAATGTCTTATTAATAATGTACAAGCAAGAGGAAACTTTGCTCCAAACATTTGAAAATCTCCACAAGGAGATAAACTAGCCTATAACAACAGATAGTAGCATTGCATCAATATGCAAAGAGGTGGATCTCAACAGTGTTCTGTAGTGTCAAAGAATGACCTTGCCTCATGTTCCTGAGTCAATAATGATGGCAACAGCACAGCAGGTATGAGCCCAAACCCTAATGTTGAATCAATAATCACTATGCTGGGTCATGGCCCCACATCAATCTGAGATGGTTTTACATTATGATGTTGCAACAACTTGTATGATATTGCAAGGTCATCTTGCATGGGTTTGGTGGTACCATGCCCTGATGTTGCACAAATATATACAGATACTTGCCTGTGACAGCAAATGAGTATAGAGAGGTGCTAAATTTTGAAATGACCATCAGGGAGTCATCATGCATGATATTATTGATAATGATTGGTGACTTGTATGTCACAAGGTCACTTAATTTTCTCTTTACAGGACAAATTTAGGTGCACGTGAGTCCTAAGTAGGTAAAGTTTTGCCAATACTAGCAAAGGCACCCCTTTACCCAAACTGTCCTTTCACATTTTCAGTCCAACCTGAATGGACAGCAGGTGCTTTGTTCTTGCACACTTTTTATCTGCTCAGCCATTTGACTGAATATGATTGACCTCACTACAACCCGTGCAGAGTAACAAGATTCAAAAGGAAACTACTGTGACAGGGAAATGGCCCAATTATGCTGAGACCAGCTTTTTCCCTGGCAAAAAAAGATTCAAAGCATAACACATCAAGACACAGAAGGAAGCAGGAACCCAGTGATTGCTGTCAAAGTAGGAGAACAAAGGGATGGCAATTATTTTAATAATTTTCCAAGAGGTGGCAATAATGTTTCTTATAATTGCAGAGAGAAGCAGAAATGTCAATAGTTTCAACCAGCCTTTCTTTCTGAATGGTGCCTGAATCAGCTCTTCATTTAGGCTATTGAAGCATCAACTATTTCCCATTAAACTATACTTGGGTCAGTCTGCTTTGGTCACACTCAGCTTAGATTGAATTTGAGAGTGATAATTACTGTGAATTCACATCATTTTCCTGGGGTGAATTTGTTTCAGTTTCTTGATACTATTTCCCCACGCATATTTCCTTATATTTCCCCTTTATTTATACATAGTTTTCTTCTATTTCCTTATTATTGCTACAGTGCTGATAGTTGTTGAAGTACGTTTTCCTGAAATCCATTTCATGAGGTTTTATCTTTAAAAAAAACCCCAGACATTTCTTTATAACCGTATTATAAAATATAACAACATATAACAAGGATTGCTTTTAAACAAAGACAAAAATAGCCCAGTAAGATTAAACAAAAGATGGCATAGCAATTACCAGTTCTTTTGTCCTCATTTTCAATGGCACCTAGTAAGCAACAACCCAAGCTGACAGTAGACCTTGTACTCCTCTACCTCTACTCGGTGTGTGCCTGTGTACTGGGCAGGAACAAGAATCACTCTCTAAATGCATGCAATTTGAAAATTACACAGAAACTAGTCATATATGTTTTGAGAAGACTGGGCAGAAGAACAAAATGTAGCAGTGAGGAAGAATGTAACTCTGTGCATACTCTGCACCGGGCTGGACACGGAGCCTCACAGAGGGGTTTGTGCCCAATGTAAGCATCCCAGCCTCTCTCATGCCACGTACAGGGCTCTTCCACAAAGGACTCCAAGATGAATAAATATTCTCCTTTCTATCATTTACCCACCTGCTCTAACGTTATCATCAGGTGAACTGATCCAAAAAGCAGGCATACTAGATGTGTATGTAATGAAGTTGGAGTACAACAGTGAATTTTAAACAGAACTTGTCTCAGTCTCCCAGTATTGTGTGTAACCTGTTCTGTAGTTCCCAGCCCATCACTTCATATTTCATTTTGACAGTTCAGTGTATCCCACTCTGAGTGCTTGACCTGAAAATGTAGACAAGTTTCAGATGAAACAGAAGGTTAATTAGAAAAGCTGAAGCCATTAATGAAGGCTATCCATTATTAATCAGCTGGTCCACTATTTTCTTTCCCCATATCCAGAAGTATTTATAAGTCAGTGATAGGGTTTTAGGGCTGATGATATCTCTTAGCAACTGTACACTCTGGTGATATGCTTAGACCCCAAAAGCAAAGGAGGAAAACATCAAACACATTTTCAGACAGAAGACTTCCAAGGAAAAACTCAAAGTGATGAAAGACAGAAGAGTACTTCACACCTCCAGAGCCTTCCTGACCACTGCATTGCAGTGGACTCTGGCCTTGCATCTGAGTCACTGAGAGCTGCTGGTAATGAAGCACTGAACCATGGGACACAGAAGATTTTAATGTAGGTTTGCATTTTCATAAAGAAAAATTATAGCAACAGCTGTTTTTCAGTAAATCTATCAGTCAAATAATATATGCATCCTATGTCATAAAGAACCTACCAGGAGTTTGCAACAGACAGGTAATTTTGAATACTCATAGACAATGTTGAAAGATGTCAGAATATTAGCAGGGAAAATTATCTTCAGAAAATGAGAGCAGAGTTTCTATTAATCGTTCTCACATACACAAAATTTATTTCCCTTGCAAAATAAATCTATCATTGAAGAAAAATGTTTAATTAAGAAATGTTAATAGAAACATGTCTTTTCAACAATTTATATTAAGATTTTATTGCCACGTTAAAGATGAAAGCCTACTCAGTTGTGAAATCATCACTTATACAAAGTGCTAAAATCATCATCATTGGTTAACTGTAGAGTAAGGGAAAAAGACTTAGGAAATGCAACATGGAATCTGTCTTTGGAGGAAATTATGATTACCTTGGTCTTTTTTCCTTCTCTGGGATTCTTCATTACTGCTAGATGCAGGGTATTTTTCCATTGCCATTTTTCAAAACTTAAAGATGCTTTTCTTGTGTTATGGTTTGCATCATTATAGATCAATTTTAACTTCTAACTTAAATGATTATAAGTTTCTTATGTAATATCACATACTGCCACTTCACAATAAATCAGTATACAAAATTGTCATGAACTGACAAAATGACATCATATTCCTCCCCTCTAAGGTCATTAAAAATAACTTAAACCTACCTAAAAAAATGCAAACACTATTGAATGTACATGATTATGTCTTCTGCTTCAGAAAATTTTCTATTACTTTTTGCACCACAGATCTGCAGAACAAAGTTTATCTTTAGTAATACTTAACACCTTAAAGTTCAGCTTTTATCCTCAGGAGAAAACTCACCCTCAGGTAATTCCACTGCTTGATTGTTCAGTGTAGACAGAACACTTTCCAAGGCAAAAGTTCACAGAAATTTTACAGAAGTTACCTGCCCATTGTACTAATCTTATATCTCTTTTTATCTTACCTTCCATTTTGAATAAATTATTGCTTGCAAATACTTTTGTGTTGACCTATGTCCCTCTTCTTCACATAAAGTTTCAGCAAGTCCTGGACCATTTCAGACATTAACTTGCAAGTTTTTAGTGGACCTTTGAGAAATGTACATTTCATCCTTCTAAATGGACCATCACTGTCAGCTCACTCCCATATTTGAAGACTATACTCCCTTTATCTATACTGAATCATACTTTTCCTCAGTTTGGCAACCCTTCAACAAGCTTCTAAAGCCTGAAGGAATCCCCCAGCACTCCAAACGTGGGGGCAGAACTGACAATAAGTTGGCACACACACAGGCTAAAAGGATCTGCTTCTTCATGTTGGTCTTTACACATTCAGATACTTCTATCTGCCAAATGGAGAGGACATAAGGAACAGAGAAATTCAGCAACAAAAACTACCAGAGTTTTTAGTAAGACACTATCATTACCAACCTTCAGATCTAATACTGATCTCAGTGAAAATTCTCAAAAGAATAGTCTGTTTCTATCAAAAATAATCAAAGCACTTTCAAAAAAAGTAAGACAACTGAGTTGTTTATATTAGTACAATAAAGCATCCTCTTACCTTCAAGCAGTAGTCCTTTTATACTTTGAAAATTAATTCCAGATCCTGTGAGGGTTCTGTTTTCTTTTAAATGACTATAGTTAAATTCCATGGTCTCTTCCAAATTTTCTGCAATCTATGAGTCATTACTTACAACACATTTCCAAGCACACCATCCATACTCTGCTAACAGCTCTGACATGGGAAGGGAGGCAGGAGGCACAAATCATAAGAAGCAGCACAAACCTGGACAGCATGAGATGCAGTGATGACACCCTGAAGCCTACATTTACTGTCTGTGAGGCAGACACCTTCACCTATCTTGACTTTTCAGATTCAAACCACTCTTTAGGGTCAAATGCAGACATTCCATATGGAGCAGATTCAGGTTTACCAACAAAGGAACTGAAGGAATTTTAATCTCCTGTTTGCTCAGAACTGCCCCCCTAATGGTTTGTAGGGGCAGTGGCTTAGACCTGTCTGGCAGCCAAACTCTCACCCAGCTGCTTGCTCACTTTCCTTCCTAGTTTGTCCTCCCTTCTGCTGAAGACTAGGAACAAAAAGGCTCATGGTTTAAGGTAAACACAGGGAAATGACTTTCCAATTACTGTTGGGGACAAAACAGATGCAGTTGAGAGAAATTAATTTACTACTTGTTAATGAATATTTATTTATTTACTGGTTGGGTTAGCAAAACAAAACAAAAAGACCAACATTAGAATAGAAGGAAAACACCTCTCCACCCCCTTTCCCAGGCTCAGCTTGACTCCTTCACTGCAGATTCCAGTCTCCTGCAGTTGTTAGCACTTCAGGCTACACCAGTCTCCTCAGTGAGGCAAAAAACATGGATGGGATGGGTTACTGTCAGTTCACAGCAGTTCTCCCTCCTGCTACTTCTTTCTTACACTTTTGCTCTGCTCTAGAGTGGACTCTCCACAGGCCAGTTATTTTTTTTTTGGAATATCTATCTGTTCCAGCACGGGGTCTTCCACAGGCTACAGCAGATAATCTGCTGTGTCATGGAGCACCTTCTCCTCCTGCTGTCACCTTGGTATTACCTCTGATGTTTATCACCCTTTCCTGAAAGTGCTTCCACAGGTGACACTGGCTTGGCTGACTGTGTCCTGCAATGGGTCCATTTGAAGCCAAATGAATCTGGCATGGGGCATACCTTGATCTCATCCCATAGAAGCCACCCTGCAGCTTCCACCTTGCCCAGTTTACACCCAATACATGGTTTTACATATGTGATGTAATAATTCAGACAGGTGCAAAACACCCTCTCTTGTTCCTCCTAGTAGTATTTAAACAAGGCGCATTCACAGCTGTGGATACACCAAATTTGAAGCAGATTAATTTGCTTTTGCAGATATCTGACCACTTATACTGTAATTTTTAGGGGTCCCTGTCATCTCTGTACCTAATTTATACACCTGAGATAGTGCAGTTTGGTAGTGTTGTGGACCACAGGCTCTTTAGTCTAGGCAAGACAAACCAAAAGCCCCAAATTATGGAGGAAATATTTATTTGTTGGTTCTCATTCTAAGCAAGTGACAAGAAAACTTTCTCCCTTCTACTCTTCCATTTGTCGAAAATATACTTCAAGTGAACAGAGTGAATGCCACTAACCATCACACCTGACAAAAGACACAATGCAACAATCTCACCAGAGAGCACAGCCCTGCAGATGAACTCAGTCTGCCCAATATTTGCCTGGTTGGAGGAACTTATCACCTACTCCAATAGGCAAGAAGCACTAAAGAATGGTTCTAGTTGTACTTGAGTAAAAAAACAAAAACAAAAAACCACATCAAGATTAATTTTTAATGACTTCTTAAAAAGTACTGAACAATACTCAGCAGCTAAAGCTTTGAGCTCTTTAACTAGCTCAAATATATTCTCTGGACTTTGCCTTGTCCAGGTGATATGAGTGACCCCCAAACCCCAAAAGCAATTATTGTATCAGCAGTTGTGGGAAAGAGGCAATGAATCTCATTCTCCCAGGAAAAAGGTGGCTTTTGACACAGAAATGCAAATGTGAAAGCAAAAAAGCTTCTGTAATAAGCTAACTAATTTCCTTCTTTCGTGTTCAAAAAACCAGAAACTATCCAGTGATTGTCAAGCACCACCTGCATGGGTATTTCCAAATCAGCAAGCACTGGGGAAGATTCATCATGACCCAAATACTACTACTGCATAATGCTCTCAGGCACATGGCTTTATTCTTAGGGTTGTCCTTTGCAGGGCCAGGAGTGGAAAATGATGATCCTTGTGCATCCCCTTCCAGCTCAGGATAATCAATGATTCTGGGAATCTTATGAATGCTCATGAAGGGATTTTATGATCACAATTCCTCTATGGCACAAAAANACAAAATCCATAGAAAAAAAAAAAAAAAAAAAAAAAAAAAAAAAAAAAAAGTTTTCCCCAACCTAGATAAAGATTTAAAAGTTGTTTAAAATTACAATTTGCCACTTTCATTGAAGACGAAATTCAAAGAAGAAAGAAACAAGAATCAGGCACCATGTACATCTCATAGCAGCAATATTGAGAAATCTACTGGATTATCATCACTTTGGTCATTATGATGTGTGTCAAAGTGCAGGTGTTATACACAGAACGATACTGAAAGCACTATGCAATACCTAAATGAGGTGGGCAAAGCAGCTCACATTCCTATTTTGCCTATTTTTGCTTTTTTAAAGACAAAATACTCCTTCCCTATGCCTCTAAAAATCTCATCTTTTCCTAGCTTCTTTTCACACCCAGTTTTGTAATCTAAGTTTTCCATTAAGGAAATAAATAAGCTTGCTAACAAATAGCTCTTCTGAGAGGAGGGGGATAGGAGCAGGGCAAGCAGGAAATACATTGTGCAACTTGATCAAGGAATCTTAAGACACGGCCAAAGTAAATCAATATTGGGTGCCTTGCTTCAAAATTGCGTGCAAGGACGTATTACCTCTGTCCCTAAAGAGCAGCAATCATCCTTCAGTGCCACTGCTCACATTACAAGTGATGTCTTTTCAATTATCTCAAAGGCCAGATTTTCCACTCTCTTTTCACAAGTTCACAAGCCCATTAATAGCCATCTTGGGAATCATTGCAAGGCTGCAGACTACATATCACATGATGATCTCCCTGATAAAGGTTTTATAAACTGAGTCAACATGCCATCTAATGTGTCAAAATTCTTTTTTTCCTAGACTGACAACAGGAAACCAGAGAACAGCCCCTCTGCCTTCTAACCCAGCATTATCATTTAATGCCAGCTGTCACTGAAAGCTGGAAAAATAAGTTCTAGGAAAATAATTACATGTAATAAGTAATGACATTATGATGAATACCACCACACTGGAGGGAACTGAAAGGTTTTGGTTGAGAACACATCCTTTAAAATGATCCTACCACTGCTGTAAAAGACTTTTGGAAGAGATGTGATTGGATGACATTTGTGTGCAGATGCACCCAGCTGTGTCTACACAGCCAAGCAAGCTGAGAACCAAAGACACCCTGGATGGTTTGCAAGGACCCAGCTTGGGTCTACAAGAAAGTAGTGATGCATCTTTGGTGCTGCAGCCACATGAAAAAATCCTCCCAAACACAGCTGAACATTCAGGCACAAAAGCAGTGAAACCTGCCTGGAGCTGCAGCTTGTGAACTCGTATGTTTGAATTTGCATTAGTCCTGGGATACCTTCATGATGACCCATTATAATACAGAGATAGCCCAGAAGAGTCTGGGGGGTTTGGTGGGGAGCTGCTGACACAAAGCACAGGCAATACAATCTTCTGTGAATGCCACTGACAGGTAAACATCAAAAAAACAGAGAGGAGCTGAAGGGCAACACTGGCACAAAAGAAATGAAGGTTAGCCTGACATGTGTGAATACATATAGACATTAAAATAAGTTAAAATCTTAGGATGCACATTGATTTTAGGACAGGATTTCAACAGAAAGAGCAAAACCTGAAAACCAGAAGGGATGAGGTAGATTTGATACAGCCAGAAAAGAGGATGCAATGGTACAGCTGTGAGGGTAGAAGACTGGACTT
This sequence comes from Urocynchramus pylzowi, assembly GCA_013397555.1. Lineage (NCBI taxonomy): Eukaryota > Metazoa > Chordata > Aves > Passeriformes > Fringillidae > Urocynchramus > Urocynchramus pylzowi. Next base: position 453,973 of record VZRH01004960.1, on the reverse strand, counting down.
GGTAACCTAGACAGTCCTTTCCCTGTTATGTGTTCCTAAATCAAGATGCACATCCAGCAACCCCCAAAAACCTCATCTATATGTAAAGCCCCAAAACCAAACAAAAATGGAACAAAGGAAACATTTTTCCCATCAGAAAGGAAACAAAGGAAAAATTCTTATCAGAATAAAAATTAGTGAAGATTTTTAAGACTGTTTCAAGCAAAACAATTTTCTAACATGTAAAACAGTTGGAACTATATGCCTTTTTATCGACAGATTCCAGTTACAATTGAGTTAACCTCCTTTGAAAAAAAATAAGGTAGTTAACAGCAACAATTGTGGGAGGTCTATAGTTAATTGGGCTCCCCAAAAGTTAAGTTTTAAAGAAATATAAATGAGAAAACACAACCTCCTTCCCTTCACAGAAACAGACAACAGAAGACAAGAATATGGTAAGAAATTTTTTTTTTGCATTAAAAAAAAAAAAACAAAAACAGAGAAGATCTGTACACAAAAAGACTTACAAGTTCTTCAAATAATTAATATGAAAAGGATATTCCCTAGTCTCACAACTGGACAGAATTAGTACAGTTAGATTTTAACACATCATAGGAAAATCCTTTCAATGTAACAGAACAATGGACTAAATTCCTCTTGTCAAACCTTCCCAAAACTGAAAGGGTAAAAATAAGCAAGTCTCAGCAGTGATCCCTGGAATGATGGGTGCTGCAGAGCATAAACTTATACACAGGCTTCTGTACATTAGTAAAACACCACACAGAAAATCACCCCCAAAGGGAACCCCTACTTCTCCTTGGCAGTTTCCTAGTCAGATAGCTTAAATATCTTCTGGCACATTAATGTTGCCCAGCTCATGATACAATGCAAATCCAGCAGCTACTCCTAAAAGTCTGTATTAAGCAAAAGATCATTGTTCACTGAGGGCACAGTCTCTCTGAATGTATTTAGGATCCAACATATCTTCTATGAAAGGATAACCTACTGATAGCAAGAATGTTTGTAACAATTGTTTAGCAATGCACCCAGAGTCCTGCAAAGTTAGTGGATCTATTTCTATTGCTAGTTTAGACAGCATATTAGAATCATGAACATAGTTCCCTGCAGAACTGATTAATCCCACCACCTCTTTAAGGCTGAGGAGTATCATACTAAAAGGGTTAAATGAGCCAAAACCTGAAATCCTGTACATGGTACTCGATTTCAGATGAGGTTTTTCTAAAAATAATACAATAAAAGAGGCATGATAAGATAGGAAAGGAAGCCTGAATCAGTATACTTATTTTTTCATACTTAATGAATGCTATTACCCACCTTCCAGAAACTGCACTCAACATCAGGAATTGACAAGAATAAAGAATAAGCTAAAACAAGACCTGTGTGCACTGAAAGTAAATTTGGACAGTCAAAGCTAGTAATATACTTGATTATCAGGTATGGGCAAAAAAATGCTCAGCTGATGCTTTGCACTGTCCCAAATTATACCAGTTATACAAGGCAGCCTTTTTCTGTAGGCTAGAAATTGTTTAAACAAAGCACCAAGAATTTAAATGTAGCAGAAAAACGGTATGCCAAGATATTTAAGAGAATATTCACACTACATAAGCTTTACTTTAACTTGCTTTCAGACTGCTGAAGTCTACAGTCTCTTCATCCCACTATCCCACTTTCACATAAGAGGTGGAAGAAGAAAATGCCTGTATAATGTATTTAACATAAAAGCCTTTCAAACCAGCAGGAATCCTTCAGTTCAATCATACTTTATGTTCTGAAAGGTTAACAAATGGGAGAGGCTTATTAGCACAAATAACACCACTTCTGCCTTGATCCCAACAACACACCAGCTAAGCAAGCTCAGGCTGCATGCACACTTGGAGAGGAAAAACAAGGAACAACAAATACACCCCACAGCATCATACACCTGGTGCTGTAAAATCAGTTCTCAGATGTGTGGGCAACAGCAGCTTTCCCAGGGCACTACCTCCCCCCAGCTGTTGGTACTAAACCTCTCAGGGCTGGGAGAAGGGAGCACTTCCAAGACTTCTGATTTAAGAAAAGATGAACATTTGTAGCCAGCCAGCTACAGTTCTGGGGCAACAGCCACAGTTACATCATTTAACCTCTAAAGCCTCAGTTTTCTCATTTCATAAGTATGTTTAAACTACCTTTTAAAGAGCTAGGGTATTGTGTTTATGTAGCTGTTCTAAAATTGCATACAAAAGTAAGTTTTAGGCATTATGATAACTGTTAGAACAATGTTTCTGAATAGGAACTGTGGTTCTTGAAAACGTATGGTGAGAGAAACTCACAAGAATTTGAGTGCTGGAGTTTTGGCCAAATTCCAGTGCATTTTCTCCTCAGAATTGACTCTACAGTGTCCTGGTAGAATAGGAAAAAGCAACATTGCCCTAATTTCCTATATAAAACTGTGCAGGACTAGTCTTTCATGTCCTCTGCAACAGGCAATTTTCAACTCAGTCAGCTGCATATCAATGATCAAGTTATCTTTTCCCTGCATTGAGTTTTGAAACTCCATAAAAATTCAAGTCCTACAGCAAACAACACGTAATATTGCTTGGATTAGATCAAGTTCATATTTTTTTTCCTCATAAGATTCAATAATGCCCTGTTTAGGATGTTCTTCCTAGAGGCTTAATAGAGAAACAATTCATTTTGCTGTAGCTGATGTAGTATGAAACAGTTGTTAACCTTTGATGAGAAGGTTACATGAGATACCAAGCTGGGGTAAATTATACTGACAATTGCCCTTGTTTAATTGCTTTTGAGTAGTTCTCAGTATGTCTAAATGTGTGGTGAATTATTATTGTAGCCTGCTGCTATCCATTAACATGGAGATCAAGAATTTTATTTTACTTTTTTGATGCAACCATAGAGAAGGTGATAAAGGCTTTAATTGCAACAGATTTATTTTAGAATCTATTAGTGCAATTTATCCAAGCATACAAAAGATGGGTTGGTCTGAACAAGCTTGTAAGTTTAAAGCTTCTTATAAAAGGTAAAAACCTATATTGCCAATTGTTAGAATCTACAAATATGAAAGATTTTAGTCTCTTTTGGAACAAGTACTGAAAACCTCACTTATCTTCTTTGAGTCTTGGTTATTTCAAGCAAAGAACTTCACTGGACATTATCATATTTCTTTGACTCTGCCAGGAAAAAAAAATTCACATGACTTCAATTCTTTTGTATTTAGTATTTAAAAGAAAAATACTAAGAAGCACAATAGAAATTTTATCAACATCAAAAAAAAAAAAAGAATCCCTAATAATTCTTTGTTTCTTCACTCACTGACTAAACTGTGTGACAAAATTTGAAAATCCCAATTATTAGTTCTGAAATACTAAGAGAAAGTACTGTAAAACAGGAAAGGCAATTCCTCTCAGGTTTTATTGAAATTATGATACATTATATAGCCCTAGATGACATATTCTACCTAAACACTACAGTCAAAAGAGAGAGTAAAATTAGTATCAAGCAAACCACAGTATTTGTTTGTACAGTGTACAAAAACAAGCAATAGCATAATATTTATTGCCATACAGGATGTTTGGATAGATACTGTGAGATACTCAGAGATTTGATTGTTCAACATCTAATGGCAATTCACAGAACCACAATGAATCCTAAGACAAACCTGGACAAAATAAGAAAGTTTTGAACTCCAGAATGTATTTCAAACAGAGGCTGAATATTTAGGAATGAATCTTTCTTGTGAGCTGTCCAATTTGCTTCTAATTAGGAATAGTTTCTTTATTTCTGCACTTAGACTGAAATAGTAGTGTCTGACTTTGCCAGATGTACAACACTAAAAGTGACAGATGTGTATTCTGAAAAAATGCTGTCCTCTATACCAAACCACTATGATCTTAGTATATGCTTCTGTGACTCAGCAAAGCTCAATCTTTTAAGTTATAGTATTTAGTTGCCCTTATCTTTAAGATAAGTTTCAGGAAGTTACCAAAATGTAACTTCCCACCGAGTGTCCTCCAGCTCCTCCAATTCTAAATTTTCACTCTCCGTTGTCCTGCTGAATTCAACAGATTTGAGAGCCAAACTCCCCAAATTATTTTCAGATTGGTGACTCTAGTAAGGCTAACTTATAGTATAATCAGTAATTTTCCTATTCATGCCAACATTGCCCTACCAACTCTTCCTTCCTTGTCCCAATCAGCTTCACAATGATCAATGACAACTGCAAAAACACTAGGATCTGTGCACAAACTGTCACTGAGTGAGGACTTAATGAATCCCTGTGTCACAGCACTGAGCTGCCATGCTGCCTGAATGGAGCTAGGGATGTAAAATCCATCATCTTTAGCCACGGGACACCAGCGTGCCATTCCCTGCACCATTCCCTGCACCATTCCCTGCACCATTCCCTGCACCATTCCCTGCACCACACACTCATTCAAACCCCTGGGGCAGACCCTGGCCACAGGGCAGGGAAAGGAGCACAGGAGAGAGAGAGAGAGAGAGAGAGAGCTGGGGGGGCTCT
>VZRH01004960.1:401421-437753 GCA_013397555.1 Urocynchramus pylzowi | reverse complement strand
AAAAAAAAAAAAAGAAGAAGAATGAAAACAAGGATACAAGCATACAAAATTATTTCCCAAGTCAGTTTTGTGAGCAATCTCACTTCTCACAGTGCCCTGGGCCAGATAACTGTACCAACACATAAAAACAAATGGAAGTAGAGTATTTTCAGCTACACTACGTGTTGCATGCAGAATTTGGTCAGCACTGGGAGCTCAGAGAACTGAAGAAGCACATAGCAAGGGACCACTCCCTACAGGTTTAAACTACTAGGACACCATTACATGTTTAGCATTTACAAAGCTTATAACTCATGAAAATTTAGTGTGGCAGACTGGCAGTTGACTTTTCCCAGAAATTACATAACTTGTCATTTATATCATTGGTGTTTAGAGATCAAAGATGGGTATGTGCCAACACAGGTGACAATGCAGTCTGCATATCTAGCTGAGGTAAATTTGCTAGTTATAGTCATGAATAGAGCTGTTAGATTATTCATCTTCAGTCAAAACAAAATAGTTTGAGGCAAAGACTCCTCATGGTAAACTTCTAACAGAAAAGTCATAGCTAAGATAACAAACCACAGCAAATAAAGCCTCCAAGTGAGAGGTTTTAAGAAGCATTTCATTTCAGTTGGCGCCATCACTTGTCATGTCAATTCATAATTGCCCAGAGACTTCAAAAATCTATCTTAAGGACGAGTTTCTTCAATCATCATAGTACAACTGCAGCAAAGTAAAGTAGAAAAGTAAAATAGTAAAGTAAAAGTAGAGTAGTAGAAAACAAGACTACTGAGTCTGCACAAATTGTAATTGCTATGCCCCACACTCCTGTGAATTTTCCCACATTAAATAATTGATTGTAAATTCTCTATTTGCATCTACTAAGCCATCAAAAACATAGTTTGCTCAGCTACAGCAGAGCACACACACTCATTTCCCTGTGGCCAAGAAAATGTAACATTTGGAAGGCATTACAGTGTTTATACTCTGAAGGGCTACCTGCAGCAACTCTGCACGGGGAGGTGAGTACAAGTTTAACATAGTGTAAATGCTACAGCTCCTGTTTTTACAACCAAAAAAGTACCTTTAGAATGCAAATTGTGAAGAACCCAGGTCAATTTAAAAGCTACAATACTTACTTGAGTACCTTTCAGAAACCTGCCCCAAGGGTGGCTAGTCATGAGCAGCATGGAATGTTGGAGGGCATGGGTGACCTTTTGAAGGCCTTTCCTGCTTCAGTGATTTGGAAGTTCACCCCTGAACAACTATAGGGCTCTGATAAAGTGACTGAATATTTGCAAAGAGAATGCTGTGGCACCTTCAGAGATGAGCCCTGGAGACATGTTCTGTGCCTTGTGCCACTGCCTAGATCATCATCTTGGTGCTTGAAAAGCGAGTCCTGCAGCAGGACAGCACCCTCAAAAGAATTGAGTCTGACAACGGAATTAATTTAAAAAATAACCCTGTAGACACCTGGGCCAGAGAGCACAGAGTAGGTGCACCATATTCCCCACCTTGCACCAGCCTCTGGGGAAACTGAACAGTACAATGGACTGTTAAAAATCACATTGAAATCAATGGGTGGTGGGACCTTCAAACGTTTGGATCTATATTTAGTGAAGGCCACCTGTTCAGTTAACAGCAGAAGTTCTACCCATGGAGCTGGCCCTGCACAACCATAAATTCCACATACCAGAAGGGATGAATGTGCATGTGAGGAAGGTGTTAGGGAGGACAGCTTGGATTAGTCCTACATCAAGCAAAGGCAAATTTGTCTGTGGAATTGTTTTTGCTCAGGAACTTGGATGTACTTGGTGGGTAATGCAGAGGAACAGGGAAACACAATGTGTACCTCAAGATAATTTGATTTTTGGGTGAGAACTGTCTGTAAAGCTGAATTTTATAATACTGGTAGCTAAAATGTTGTAGCCACTGTATGCTATAAGTACCACAAACAATGAGGATGGACTGCTTCAGTTATACCAGTTGTGAGCTTGTGATGCAGCTGGCAACCAGCCAACAGCACATGTGCCCTCCTGTCCTGGAAGACATCTGGGATGGATAGAACCCACATGGAATAACTGAACTCAGACATCTTGAAGGGACAGCCATTGACTACAGAAATGATACCTGTGCTGTGTCTATTTATGTATATAGCTGGAAGGAGTAAGATTTGAGCATGATATAAGTGGTATAGAATACCATACACCAAATTGGGAAATACCATTTCCAAACCATAACAAGTATAGGTATTATTTTACATTTTTGTAAAAAGAGTGGAATTTTTTATATTATATTCAGCTATGTCTGGTAGTTCAGATGAGTCTCCTAGGGTATTTCATATGCTGGTGTAGAGGTCCTAAGAAGTTTATTAATAATCATAACCTTCTGCTATTTAACAAGAAGCTATCAGTTCAGTTACAGGAAAATTGATGATGGCATGATGATGGCATTTTGCTCTTCTTTCTTGTCAGGAAACTGAAATTTAGGTAATTTTCAAGAAGCAATGTTGTCAAAGGTGAAATCAGTAACACATTGTGCATGACCACAGGTTACATGAGCAAATCAAGAGCCATTTCACATCAGGAAAGAAACCTTGGTAACACCTGTAATTAGCAGCCCTTTAATCATCAGGCTTCTGAAAGCATAACTGAATAATGGAGACCTGATAATGGAGACCTGATAGTTTATACAGACATTCAAAAATCCTCAATAAGAAAAGGTAGAAATTTTTCCAAATTTACATAAAGAAAATGTAATGGTGACCCTTATCTTACTGTACCTGGACCAAGAAGTTCATTTACTATTTCCATCACCAGAAAAGGCATGTAAAAGGAATGCAGGTTAGAATACTGGCATGAAAGCAAGTGAGAAGAGATCAGTCATACATCTGCAGAAACTAAAGAGACAAAATTTGCTGATGCAGGAAGCATCATAATTTGGTCATGTAATAAAAAAGCAGTTCCAAAAGCTTGGTATATAGAGAGCTACTCTGCCCTCATAAGTGGAGATGAACAAAGCAACAAGGAAGAGCTGCAAAGATCAATTTCTGTTCTAACAGAAAACTCTAATAACATAGATTGGAAGTTTTGCCAGAAATCTGATCAGACTGATATGATCACTGTCCCCAAAATTAAGGTTCTTGGCCATATGTTTGCAGATTAAGGCAGACTCCTATATTTGATCACTCTGTTTCCAGTCAGAGGAACAACTGTAGGGTAGCTCCTCAGGTCTTTACTTGGCCAGATAGTTCAGCATCTTATTTATTTATTCTTGCTGCCCTTGACAAAAAGCAACCCATGCTTTGACCATCAGCTCTGAGGGGAAACAAACAACACATACTGCACAAGCCAGAAAAGAGAACCACAACTTTCAAATGACATATGTCTACTTATTGCTGCCCAAAAGTTTATGACATCACAATGCAAACAATAAAACATCAGTTGAAACCTGTACACTGCCAAAAGGATGCACATTGGCTGAGTCAAAAATGAAGCTTCTGACAGTTGTTTTTAATACTTAACTCATTCTGGCCACATCTAATAGACTACACCCATGCTGCACAACTCCAAATTTCCATTAAATTAATTTCTTAGGAGTAAAAAGAATTAAAGAATGACAAAAGAATATTTTGAGGACAGTCAAAGAAAGGAAACAGTGTCCATATGAATTAACAACAATAATGATGAAAACAGGTAAAGTTTTCACCTAGCTTTGCAATATACTCCCAGAGAGCATGGATGATTTAGCTGACTCTTCATTACTTGAAATCACTTCAACTGGGTCAATTCTAGGTGTGCTGAAACATTGATATTGCCTAGAGATAACCTAACAGGTGTTTTCAATTGCCAGCTTCTGCAAAGTTTCTCCTGTGGGTTGTCTGCTAAAGGCACTGCATTCAGCATAATAAAGCTTCTTTGCCTCACAGTTACATTGGATGCATGACAGCATTTCCAGCTACTATTATGAAACAAATTAAGAATGGAGAATAAAAAAAGACCAAGAGAGAATTGTCCCATTCCTTCTGCCCTTTCATATTTACCAAGGCATCAGTCTTGACAACAGCTATTCTTCCTTCTCCAGTTATAAGCTGTCATCTTGTTGCCCTCAATCCTAAACTTCAATTACATTGTTATCCTAATCCCTCTTTTACTCCTCATCTTCCTATCCCACTATACATCACGCCAAATTAAAAAAAAAAGTAATTAGACAAAAGAATTAATTATATCTCAGGAACCAAAACCAAGCTAGACATCTGCCTTCAAGCATACACACCAATGTTCTTACATATGAATCATCTGCAATATCTGGACATCCCAGGGACATCTTGTGAGCTACTGTCACTCAATCACACACGTCAAAAATGGAAGTCTCATAAAAACTGAGTATCATCAATCAGGACAAAAAGTCTTACTCCACCTAAAGATCCTCTCTGGCACTTGCACACCTCTGAGGCTCAGTTGCTGTGTTTTCCACACCCAGAGCATAAAAGGTCTATTTATACAAACACCTGCTTGATTAAAATAGAAGAGATGGGGGTTAAAAAGTTTACAGAGGATCCAATCTCCATCATCATCTGGCTCATTTGATCATTCCATCCCAGGATCCTTCCTGGGAGAAAGACAGACCTAATACTTTCTATGATATGACTGCTGAAACATCCTTTTATTCATCAAGATATTTAAATTGCCTAAGAATACAGAAATCTTAAATCCCTGGAAAAACCCAAAGCTAGCTTCCAGAGTAATCATAAAAAAAAAAAAACAAAAACAAAAAAACAAAAAAAACAAAAAACAAAACCAAAAAAAACCCAGCAAGCTTCTGTGCTTAGACTTCTCATCTTCTCATGAACTAGCTCTTCTTCCTTTCAGGATGCTCACTCTTCCCTTGACAAACCCTCTGAGACTGAAATTGAACACCATATTCCTCTCAAAAAGCAGGCACTGTTTGACATGAAACTGAAATTCCTTCCTCACTTCAAAATATGAAGGAGCTGCTTCTACACAAATAGGAGGAGGAGCCATTAAAGCTGCAAGACTAACACAAAACAGCAATTCAGAGCACGCCTGCTTTCTGTGTTTGCCTTTTCTAATGACAGCAAATTAATACGAGTCACTTTCCTCCCAGTATGTGTGCATCAGCCAACAATTGGATCAGACAGTATGTTACTTCTTATTAGTTACACTGCATTAAAAAGATTGGAAGAGGGAAAGAAGGAGAGCAAGGGAGCATTCCTAGAACTACTACAAGGTCCAAGATAATTAATGCTTGAAATAGGAATTCTCTAAATCTGGGATACCAGGAAGATTGAGGTTTTTTCCAAATATGAATTTGCCATGGGGCATGTTGGGGATGTTTATCATCTCACAAGGAATTTAGGGATTAGCTCCTGACTAAAACAGACACAAGATGACCACAGGCACACCAGTTTAAACATAAAAGATTGCAACACTGAAAATATTTCAGTAATACCTTAATTTCCATTATAACAACATGATTGGTCAGACAAGGATTACTGTCGTGTCTTCAGCATTGATCCTAAGTGTATACCCAGGGAAAACTAAGAGTAGAACAAGCCTATTTCCTTTAAGTATGCACTCAGACCCTGAGTCTTTTCATCAATTAACTCAGCCTCATGTGGTTTGTTTATACAGTAATCCCAAAGAGATCTATTTTTCAAGTACTTATCCAGTCTCTCTGTGAATACATTTAAAAGTTTTGCATTCACCATAGTGTCTTACAAACCCTTCCCAATGACTCACCCAAATCTGCCATTGACAGAGCAAGTTAAGCATTACCCAGCTGATAGTGGGCCCTATCAGCACAGGCAGCCTGCAGCACCTTGCACTCTATTAACAGGACCTGAGGATGTTAGCAGATGAAGTGATTATTCCCCTTTACTCAGTGGTGGTTAAGCTGCATCTAGAATAATGAATGCATCTGATTTTGGATGGACAAACTGAAGTACCACAAAGGCAGTTGGGTGGATAAAGTGCCAGCCTTGTGAGGAAATGCCAGCAGACTGGGGCTTTATCAGCTTGGAGATGGCACAGCTCCAAGGGGACCTAACCTGAAGAACAGGATGCAAATGCCATGCTCCAGAGTAAGAGACTCTGACTCTGCAGCAAGGAAAGAGCTTTTTCCTCACAAGGACAGACATGCAAACAGGTTGCCCAAGGAGATTTTAGAGGCTCTGTGTGTTTCAAGATATGACTACATAAAATCCCAAGCAACCTGATCTGACCTCACAGCTGACCTTGCTCCAAGCTGGGGTTTGGTGAATGACTTCCTGGTGTCACTTTCAGTCTGAGTGAAAAAGGATCACCTTTTTGTGTGAAGAATCATCTTTTCCATACTTGCCCTTGATAAACAGATGACATGCTCCCTAGATCTTGCTCTGTAAGGCACAGTAATCTGTCCCTACATCTATCCTCTCAGTGTCAACTTTGCCTTGCAGACTTCTATCATACCACTGTCCTCAATCCTTAAGTAATTTCTTTCAGTAAAGAGAACAATTGTGTCATCAAATTCAGCTCCTACAGTATTATACAGCTAGATGACAGTTATCAATCTAGAAAAAGTCCACAAGGACAATTCCTACAGGTCTTTTTATTTTTTCCTTTTTTTTTCCCTACACATTAGAGAATATGAAAAACATTTTGCAAAAAAAATACAAACTCCCCATAGTGATAAAAAAAATAGAAAACAAAAGGCTTAAAACCACTATGCACCAGAAGAAGAGACAAAAGAAACTACAAACACAAGTGAAATATGAAATTTGTTGAGTAAAAGTGCCTGGAAAATTGTGACCCCTTGTAGAACAGCAGGATATGTTTACTAGGGTCAAGTTATCCACCACCTACCAAGAGATTCCATCACTCCATTACGTGCAACTGTGACTAAATTCAGTCAAGGTAGATGGAACCATTTCTTAGTTGCATTCTGCTGCCAAAGAGGAGGTAGCATCAGGATGCAATTTCTTATTTCTTGGTATTTCCTGATCAAAGAGCACGTTGAGAGGCTGTCCTTCAAGAAGCCCAGAAGGCAGCATGCCAGAGGAGCTGAATACAGAGACTGCTGTCAGCAAGGAGAAGCACAGCAGGATTCATAGCTCACTTGGGGCTTGGAGGAAGAACAGGAATGTTAGTTCAGTACAGTTTTACAGAATGTGAATGGTAACAAAATGGCCTAGATACCCCTCAGGATGGATGAAGGCCAAAATGCTATTACTGATCTCAGCCTAGTCAAGACTCTCCTGGAGAATCTCTTTCTAGTGTTTATCCTTATCTATACTTTATTTATTCCATTAAAACAAATTAACTCTCACAAAAAGACAAAAACAAAACAAAAAATCCAAGCAAAAAATCCCCCAAAACAATGAAAATCAACCAACCAAAAAAAAAAAAATCCCCAAGACCCAAAAACCAAACAAAAAACCCACATCAAAACCAAGGCAAAATCAAAACAAAATTGCAAAGACAACTTCTGTTCTCTCAGCTTCATTGAGTCACTTCAGGTTAAGTAGCATAACACCTTGCATTACCAGTCTGAGTCTATGAGGTTTCACTTGTTTTAACTGTAGGAAATCCTTCACTCTTCCCTACATACCTGCTCACATTTCCTCAATCATAGATATCAAAACAGAAAATACAGTTCAAATTTACTGTCTTCACTGTCATCACTGCAAGAGACCAAACCCAAATTTTCAGTCCTGACAGCTAAAAAAGTTGGGCCAGAAATATCAGCTACTGGGTATTCATTAGAGCCTCAGAAGGTATGAGTTTTACCAAATCTAATATGCTAAATTAGCAGCAGAGTTTGGAAAAAGAAGCAAGTTTTCAGGTATCTAACTTTTTGCTGGCTACTAGCATTTTAACAGTATGCTTTTGAAACAAACTTTTTATCTATCACCTCTAGCCATGTTTTGTTTCTCATCAGAGCAGTCTCAGAGCACAAAAGCTTGACTCCTTAAAATCTTCCAGTTTAGTTTAAACTGGAAGATGCAATCCAGCTTTTAAGAGGATACTAGTCTATAGTACCAGGCTAGAGCTTGTCCAAAGTAACTCTTCAGAAGAAAAAAGCCTGCAGTATAGATCTCAGTTCCTTGGTACTTAATTTCATTCTAAAAACCAACTCTCATGCTGGTTGTTATTGTAGACACAGCCTAGTCTTCTGTGAATAAATGGGGCCCATTTTGGTCCATCAAGGAAAGAAGCTCAGAGTTCTGAGCTTTTTGACCTCACCTCAAATATGACATTGTCCCTCACAAGTACTAGAAGGTCAATGATGAGAAGAAATGCATTTGTGGAAGCTCACTATTCCCAAGGCTCTCTAACTTTCCCCAAGGTCACATAGTGGAAATGTAAAAACAAAAAGTATCCAGAGCTATTAATAGGGCATACAAACTATTCTGTAAATGATACACAGCTTTTCTTGCTATTACCTCTTCTTGCCACCATGAAAGGACATCCACCACCAGGAGAGATGGACATAAGCCAGCTTCATACTGGCAATCTGTTAAAAGTACCATGCCAGAGTAAAAGACAAGTGTAATGGTTGTTTAATCATTCTCACCATGAAGTGCCAATTCTTTAGTGTCTTATGACATTCATGAATGATGCAGAGGGCTGGCATGATGAATGCAGAGCAATTCCGACTGACAGATACTTTCAGAGAATTTATATCCTTCCCACACTCCCAGGACAAAAGGGCTCTTGAGCTGAGGTATCATTTGTTCCATGAGAGGATTTACAGTCTTGTCAGTTACTCCTTTTACCTTACTTTATAAAGCGTTTATTTTGATATACTGATTGTGATCATTCAAGAACAACTGTATCTGAAGAAAGTCAGCAGGGGAGAGAAAAAGCAGAGTGGCTCTGAATAACTTGCTCACCTTGACCTGGGACTTCATTCCCTCAGCCAGTTTGCTTTGTCTTTGGTATCAGTTCTTTCCCAGCCTCCTCTGCTATTCCATTGTGTTACTTTACAAATGTAATATCACTCAAGGGAGATGTGTCATCTCCCGTGCCAGGCTACCCTTCCTTCATGGCAAAAGGTGAAGTTTAGCCTCAAAAGTCATCCACCATAGTCCCTTCTTATCATTTCACCAGAAAGCACCTCAGCACCACAGTTTTCACACCAGCCTAGAGTGGACTCTATCTTAGAGTTGCACATAGCAACACTCCTGCCACGAGATTCAGCAGCAAAGGAGCACCCAGACCTTACCCAGAAGGGCAGGGTGACACGGGCACAGAGTGCCACAATCTCAACAGCACTCAGGGACCAAGGTATTCCCACTGCTGTGATGAGCACATCAGCTCAGAGCTGCACTGCAGTTTAGCTAATGCAACGCTTCTGGCCTCTGGCAGAGGCTACCAGTGAGCCCTGTGACTTGATATTCAGACACTCTCTCAAAGTTTTTTTGATCACTCTTGTATTCTGAGAAATTCAGCAGTTACAATCTTGACTAAAATACATCATCACCTAAGAGGCCCTGAGCCTGTGGCCTTCAGCTGCACAAAGCAATAGCATGTGTCACACAAGTGAGGATAATGAAAGGTCTGTGGGCTGATCACATCAATCTAATGACAGCAGTGATTTCCCTACACTTCATTTTGAAAGCTTTAGGTGACTTCAGGCAAAGAAGCAATAAGTTTCTATGAATATTACAAATAATATCCATAATATCATTACAGAGAAGGATATTATCTTTTTTTACCCATTTTAAGTTATGCTTTAATGCCATACTTTTGCACCTCTATAAGTATTTGCTTTTAAATACCTTGAAATGTCCTGCTCTTAGAGGGGGCCTACACAAACTAATAGGAGAAATTTAACTTGCTTGCCTTTGAAATGAATAAATCATTATTTGAGAGGATATTGCACCATATCACCACAAAATGTTAAGGTAGACCAGTGGCAGGTGCTACCAAATACCTATCTAGTCATGCAGAAGGGACTTCCTAGAACAATGAGTGAACCTTATAGTATCTAATGGGTATTGTTAAGAAGTTCTAGAAAGATAAGCTAAATTCATAAAGCTGAAGAAATAACAAAAAATGGGTAGGCCATGTCCTCTTAACCTCTTCTCCCACTGAGAAATTTTGATTAAAATTGATAAATATTTTCTTCAGTCATATTTCAAGTATGTATTAATCACCTCTAAGCACCAAATCTCAGTATTTTTGTTTCTGTCTCTTCGACTTTAATGTGAATTGCCAGCTTCATTCCCAGTAAAGCATTTAATTACACCATTTACTTGGGAGACAACATAGGGAAGAGTTTCTTTCAGGTACACCTTTCAGGGTGCCAAAGACAAAATTCTATATAAAGTTGATTTCTGTGCTCCCTAAATGAAAAAAAAAAAAAAATCTTTCTTAAATAACCTGGAAAAATAAATCCCAGTCTATCTTTTCTTTCTCTCCCATGCTGTAAATACAAACTATTGATTTACCTCTAGCTCTTTCATGCCTTTCACACGCTTCAATAATACAGAGGATTTGTTCATCATCCTTTCATCTCCAGGCCTGGAATGCCTCTTAAGCCCTCCGTTAAGGGTCACTCATTCTTCCTCAGACTGCAGCACGAGCATCCCACAGAGCTCCACAGGTGACAGCTAGCAAGACATGCAAGTAGCACATAATCACTTACCTCCTGATTTTTTTTGGCAGGTGAGACAGAGAGACAAAATTTATATAAACCCTAGATATTCAGACTTTTGATCGTTTATGTTTGATCTTTTGTAAGCCTCCTTCTGAATGCAATATAAAAACAGTACAATATGGATTAAAAGTAATTTCCAATCCAGCACCTTGCATGAAGTTGAACCGGCAGCACTGTTCCATGGGGTCTATACTCCCATAGAAAACAGGGAACATGTGAACATTCTCACCTCAAATGCTTAGAAACAAAGAATCATTGGATAATGTAGAAATAATTTTGTTTTCCCTCTCCTCCAACTCAAAGCAAATTCAATGAGAGAAGGTTACTTAGGAACTACTTCAGTTCCATTTTGAATGTCTCAAAGAAAGGAGATTCAACAATTCCTTCATTGGCAATCAATTCTAGTATTTAACTGTCCTATTTTTTAAACTACAATTTTCTGTATTCCATCTTGTGCCTGTTACTTCTCATGCTATTTCTGTGGATCTCCAAGACAAGTCTTATCTATAAACTCCTAGTCTGGTAATCAAAGACACCCACAGTTTTTCCTCCCTCTCTCCCCTTAGGGTTCAACAAAACATGTTCTCTTGTATTTTCCAGCACTTTTACCACCTTCACGGCCTTCTGCCAAGTGAAGCCCAAACCTGAATGCAGTGCTCCAGATGCAATCTAACAACTGACTGCAGGGTAGAAAGGCATTCCCTCAGCCAGCTGACTGCAGGGTAGAAAGGCATTCCCTCAGCCAGCTGACTCTTAGCACTCTTGCTAAGGTAGATCACTGTGTAAATGGCTCCCCAAACAAGGACACATTGCTGACTCTAAGTCAAATGGTTAAACACCTTTTCTACACAGCTGCTTCCTTCCATTCAGTTGGAGCACACCCTGTTGCACCTCTTGCACAGAAATTCTCCATCCTAGATGACTTGGCATTTTCTTTTGTCAAATTTCATAAGATGCATCATGATGACCCTATTTCTCCAACCTGTTGAGGTCTCTCCAGATTGCAGCTCATCACTGGCTGTCCCAGTTTGGTCATCTGCAAACTTGCTAGAACCACACTCAGTTTCATCACCCAGGTCACCAGCACATACATTAAACAATACTGGCATCAGCATCAACCCCTGAGGGGTATCACTAGTCATAAGGGACCTGATGAACTTTGTGCCATTGAGCACAAACAACATTTCCTGCACCCACTACTGACAGAGCCAGTGTCATTGCACAGGACAATTAGTTTGGCCAAGCAGAAGTAGCTATGCTACTTATATATGTGGGGATATCCCAAATTAAGTTTTCATCCTTTGTGTGCTTGCAGGTGGCTTCTAGGAAAATTTGCTCAGTAATCTTCCCAGCAACTGCTGACTACTCTGTAATTCTCCAGAAGACATGGCATTTACCTCCCCCCACCCCCCTCACCTGCCACTCTGGGCACTAATAACATTTTGACTGCTTTGTTTGGTTTTGTTTTTCACATCTATTTTCTCTCCAAGTATCTCACAATTTCTCACTGTGTTTATTGAAGATCAAAGCACCACAGCGTGATGTAGGCTCTTGGATCTTAATATTTCTTCTATCCTAGATAGATTTTCCTCTCTTCACATATGCTATCCTCAACATTCCTGCTAAAAATAGATCTCCCCTTGTGAAAACTCAGTCTCAGGACCTGCAAGTATTCCTTTATCTATTTAAGAGCCTGAAAACATAAAGAGAAGCTCCTGTTTCACTTAGTTCATCAAAGAACAGGACCTGCTCCTGAGTTATGTGATTGTCTGTTTCATGAACACACCAATTATGACCAGGGCTACAAATATCATAATGTCTCATTTTCCTGCAAATCCAGAGGTGTTTTCCTTCTTGTGGAATGGGTCTAGATTTACAGTTCATTAATCTGATATTTTCTTTATTTTAGCAAAGTTGAATGGACTCCCTCATGTTTAATACTTGGTCCTATAGGTCAGATCTTCTGATTTAGGTATTCTGCTCCAAATCCAACTCGTAATTCTGCTCCTTTGCTCTAGAGAATAAGACTACTAAAGAATTCTTCCAGCTTTTCCATCAGTGAATACTGCTATAAGATACTCATAAAGCCTATGAGAGCTGCAGTTTCTTCAGGGAAGTCCTTCCAACATGTCATTCTGACACATCTTCCCTTCGGTACTGATAAATTGAAATGTGTTCAAAGAACATAAAGCAAGTTCCAGGAAAAGCCAATTTTTTTTCAATGGTCTCAGAGGTGCAGGCTGTTACATGAGCTCATTTTCCTTTGCTCAAAGGTTCACAGATTATTTTGAAAGGTGGCTTCCATGCAGTACTTTGAAGTACTTTACACATTTGTATATTAATTTTTTTTTAATCTAATCAGTTTCCATGTCATTTTTGCTAATCCTCAAAATTTATATTTAAACAACAGCCTCTGGCTTTTATTCTCTCCATTTGATTCTCCCATAAGTCATAAAATGCTGAATTGATAAGCTAACAATAATTGCCACAACAGAACAGTAAGGTCACAAACATAAGCAAAAGAGAATGTTGTTCTGACCTTGCAACAAGCGTAAATCTGAGTAATTCATCTCAGGTCAGTGATTTAATTCAAGTACATTTAGTTATAAAAGAAATCATGTTCATTGCAGTACTTCAAGGCAGTATCTGTTTGCATAACAATTTATATTCAAATATAATACCTTCTGTAACATATTGTATTGGGGAAATAACAGGGAAATCTAACCATTGGGAAATGGAAGTCACTACCAGTGAAATCTTCCACTTCTTACAGAATATATCAGAACTTCCTCCACCACTCACATATTTCTGTGACAATGCATTCCATGAGTAGGTGGGATGGATCTTTCTTTTTCAAGGCAATCCTCATGTAACACTTCCAGAATAGACTTAAACCATACACAGCTGAGCAAAATTAGAGACATTTCTGTCCAGCTATTTTGGCATTATGCATAGTCTATCAGCAACCAGTTACTGTCATGGTAGAGCAAAAGGAAACTGAAGACTTGTTAGCAAGTCTTCAGTATTATATAGCACCTAGATCATCCAGTGGAAAAAGACTAGAATCCAAACAATGTAAAAAAAGTCAAGTCCTGTCTTCTGAGTTATGCCAAGTTAGGCTATACGTGGTGAGGGAGTTTAAGGCTGTCCTGTGCAAGTTCATTTGCCCTGGTGTATCCACAGCTGAACTACACCGAGGAGAGGGTATAAATAATGCCTTACATAGAAAAGAAGAGAGACCATGTGCTAGTGGATGTCAAAATACCATTGTTATTTGTCCACTCATGAAAGATCAACCGATCCAGACACTGAGCAACTACAACCACACTGAGCTCAGTCATCATAAGACCTATGGTCTACATACATTTCTGTGTTCAGTCAGCAAGAACCAGGTAAATAGCAGACCTGTCAGCCACTGGTAAAAGGAGCTGGTATCTCAAGATTAAATAACCATTAACTATCTAGGATAGTTACTATTTTCTACCATATTTGCAGACACACTACATTGGTTTTCTATATGCAACATTACAAAACCAAGCTCTTTGGTGGGTAGAAAAGTACTGGGTTTTTTCCTCACACCACTTAGGAAAAGTTTTGTAGGAAAAAACAGAATCAAAATAAACATACTAAGAAAATACCAGCATAAAAAAAGAGAATAAATATAAGTTCCAAAAATCTCATGTGAGAATCTCATGACAGCAGTAACTGTACATGCTAACCCAACCAACAAAAACACAAGCGCCCTCCCTCACTCCTCCACTTGTAACAACATGCCAGTATATAGCTTAACAAGTTTGCAGGAAAACAAATTTCCATTGTTGCTCAGCTCTCACTTTCAGATGTGGAGATTTCCATCACTAAGCACTACATAAATCAAGATATTGCATTTCAGCATGCTTTCTTACTGCAAACATATTGCTATCGCTCTTTTTATTAAAAGGGGAAAGGTTAAAGAAGTTGTTTCCTTCAATTAAATTGCAAAGCTTGGTTTTACTTCTTTGCCAACATTAGCATCATAGATTATTGTGCTCATGTTTATTTCTCCTTCCAGGCTACCCTCTGTATGCAGAAAAGAAAATAATTGCAATGTTTTCCCCTCCAGATCTTCGATGACATACATCTTCAACAAGACCCATGAGAAGTGAATTATGAAATGATGGGTAAGGCAAGCAGCATTTAATCAGAAAGAAAAGTATTTGGAACTTCCTAGTTACACATGTGTACCACTTAAGGTCAGCCATTGATTAGACTCTCTAGAGACTGCTGCAACACAAGTTGAAGAAAAGTATTTCTGTTTGAAAAGACAACCGATCCAGCATTCTGAAATAAAATTATTCTTGCTTCCAGGCACAGAACCCTATTACTGCAGCTCCCATTTTTCCTTTGCCATTCCTGCTGTTCCTTAGTAAATTCATTTGCATCCAGTTTGACATTACAGGAGATCCTTACACACAGAAACATCCTGTATCTCCAATACAGGAATAGAATTCAGTGATTTGTTTGTTCAGCATCGGCCCAAGGCTATTTTGATGTAATGGTGGTGGTTTGCCTGCCACCAGTATAAAATAAGCTAGTCAACAACAGCATGTGTGTCAATAATATTGAAGCACAGACATCTTAAATGTATGTATTTTTGTGAATTAACTCAAACTCACTATATCAATCTATTTGCAATTTGAAAGGATAAACAGACAGATGTGTTGGCTAACCTCATCCCTTTCTGCTCCAATCCAAAGTATCCACATCTAAAAGGACTGACTGAGGAAATGGGAAAAAGGCTATGTACTCTACACAGAGCTTCTCTAAGGAGCATGTTTCAAAGATTTCTATAGTGAAAAAGGAGATAAACTTCCTATGTGGCAGCAAAAAGGAACAGCTAGGAGTAATGCAATGAAAATGGAAGGGGGAAAAAAGAAGAAACAGTCAGCTGAATATCAAGGGCAACAAGAAATTAATAATGATTACATTAAGGTTGGAAAATACGTCCAAGATGATCAAGTCAATCTTTTGACTGAACACTAATGAAGATGTGCTCTCTCCATGATTTATTTTGCCCCTCCTAGTTCTGAAGCAGGCCTTCCAACAACCATCCTCACTTCAAAGCTATAGTGCCTAAGCACCCAATCAAATTTTCAAGACATGTTTCCAGTGGACACATAAGAAAGCTGTCTTCCAGAAGTGTATATGGGTCCCAAAACCTCAGGTACAGCACTGTTGTTCCTGGTGACTAATCTACACTGCTGTATAAAGACTGAAATTTTTACACAGAGCCTGTAATCAGCACTGTTCAGATGTGCCCTTAAAGTTCTTTTCAAGTGGCAGTTCAAAGAACATCACCAGCAACATTTATTTCTTTATTTTCCTGCCATATGTCTGGGACCTTTTACGTGGGGACTTTTGTTTGACTTCGGTTTCAGTTTCACTGCTTTTTCTCTCTCCCTGCTGATGCCTGCCAGAGGCATCACCATGGTGACTAAAAGACCTCCTGAGAAGATAACAAACTCTCAAAGTTTTCCTTCAGAGCAGTCTCCAGCTGTTGAAAACGTTCCCCATTTATCTCTTCACAGCCTCAATTAGAGCAATTGCATCTTGGAACCAATTTCCTCCTCCCTCCTACTGAAAATGCTTTGGTCCACCTGTCAATTGACATCCTTGCTTCATTACTTGCTGACAGCTCACAATACAGCTCCCTTCCCCTGGCAAATTACTCCTAATCAATTCCTCCTGCAACATTATCTCGTAGCTCTTCAACACACAGACACACACTCTGGCCCTCTGGGAAGGGGCTAGCTGGGATGGCTGCCTCCCTAAGAGCTGTGATACACAAGGGATTCAATGCATGGAATATCTTCCTGGGCTTGCTGCTGGCTTCTTCTGGAACACTGGATGAGCTTCATAGTCTCACTCTCCCCTTCTATCTATACAGGGTGCTTAGAGAAAAGTTGATAGAAGAAAGCTTGATTACTCAGGATGAAAACAAAGAGCAAGTAAATAAACAGTGTTAATAAACACTGCACTACATTATAGTTGACTGTTTACCCACAATAAACTCCCTGATAATCTGTTGATTTTTGCTTAGTTGCCCTATGAGATAGTGCTTTTGCTTTAATTCCAAATCCTCATCTCCTTTCTTTACACCAATGAGATAACATGACAAATACCAGAGAAAGACAGCTGCCCATTCTGTAACCAGAGACAAAAAGAGCCTTCACAACTGTGATGCACCATCTTGGGAACTTCAGTCACATTAAGTGAATGAGGCTGTCTTATTCAGAGAAGATGGAAAAGATGAAAGTCATCATGAAATGTGACCCATACTACCAAAGATTATTACAGCTCGTTCTTCTGACAGGTGGATGTTGCTTGATTATGTCACTTCAATATTTCTTAATGCTGTTTTTTCTTGGTGCCATGTTATTCACTAGACATCAGTTTAGAAGTGTGTTTGAAGAGTTTTTATGCATAGACTTCTATGTAAGCACCTCCTTTGTTTTTTAATAGTTTGTTAAATAATAAACACACTGAAAGTACCTGTGCATGTGTATACAACAAACTCAACAACTGACTGCTTCTAAAGGATTTGGAGCACACAAGGGCACATTGCTGAGATGTTAAAGGTTTTTCTCTGCTAGCACATTTAAAACTGCTGAAATTTTCTCAGCTGACACGGCTCTGGATAAGGACATCTGCTTGGCAGATTTATCACTGGGAGAAGCCACACAGGTTTTAACTACATGGCCTCCAACACTGCTGCTACTGAGTCATGAATTTCTAGGGCTGAGAACTAAGTTCACCTTTGAATTGTTTTCACTCCTGGCCCTCCCAGGTGAGGCTGCCAAGAAGATGTGCAATCAGAGTCATGAGTGATAATGGGAACTGCCAAATGGATCCCAGATGCCCCAGCTTCTGCCTCTGTTCTGCACAGACACAGCACTAAGCCTTTAAGGGCTAATGTAATGTCATGGAGCAGTGCTTGTTCAGCATCCTTATTATGTGCAGGGAAGCAGTTTTCCTTTTGTGCTACAGAGTGCAGAACTGAGGGATGGACACCAAGATCAGAATAAGGAACATTGTTCTCTCTCCCAGTTTTTCCATATGGAAGAAGTAAAAAAATAGCTCGTCAACTTCCCGTAGGATAATTAAAAAAAAAAAAAACAAACAACTTTCTGGGCACTTCATCATATAAACTGAAACAAGCTGCAACTTCCAATTTTCTTTTAAATTTTCAAGCAGTTAGTAGTCCAAAAGGCACATGTTTGTGGGTATCAGTAAGCATGTGACAAGTATAAAGGATTATTACAGGCTAACTGGATAAGCCATACGTCAGTCAAAGGTGGGGAAATCACATATACTAATATCCCCAGAGACAGGAGCATTTCTAGTCTCATTTGAAATTAAAGGAAAAATGAAATAATACATTCCTTTTCAAATCTGTGCTGTCACGGAAAGAAATGGAATAAAACTATTAAGGGAAGTGAATTACTCCCAGCAATCTGTAATAAAAACATGTTAAGAAACTGAACGTGACCTTACAATTTTTAAGAAATATTTTTTCTGTCATTCCTTATTACTCAGAAAACAATTACCAAGAGGATGTGATAAATTCTTATAAACAAGATTTTTGAGACATACCATCATAAAACTAGCTCACAACAGACAAAAAGTATTTTTGATTTCTTTTTGCTCTCTGCTTGCATTTACTTCAGGCACCCAATACACCCCAAGGAAACAAATCCCAGCACTGCACAAAGCTAGCATGTCAGCTCAGAGACCTTGCTCAGACATATTCTGTTGAAGTGAATTCCAAGAAAGACTGTGAGGTCACCTTCCCTTTTTTGTTATTAAAAAAACATTTGCATGGTGCTGGCTTTATCAAATGTGATGATAATTTCCAATAGGGCTTCATAACAACACTGTCTAATTTAAACCCATTTTTCTTTCTGTGATTTCATCGTGCTTAGAGAGAATAAATACTATTTGTGTTTGTCAGCCAGGGAAAAGCACCTCAGTGGTCCATGCTTCTGGAAGAGCTTGCAATTCCTAGTAGACTAAATCAAGAAGTGCAGTAGCACAGCATCTCTGTCCCCCAGTGATTTACCAAGCCCTGTAAGGTCAGTGATTCAGTAGAGAAAAAATTCAGGGATTCCAATTGGGGGATTCCCAAAGGTGGCCTAGGAGTCCATAAAGACAATCTGAAACTGCAGAACCACATTACTATGTTCCTGTTTTGCTTCTGTTTAGAAACTCTATGATGCATTTATATTTCCTGATAATTATTTTTGACAGTAACTCAATGCTGAAAAGAATGAAAGCTAGAAAACACACTCTGTTCCTTACAATATCTCATCCAATTTGATAGAGACCTATGCTGATATCAGAGAGTTACAGCTTCTGATGAGAAAAGAGTTCCAGTAATAGAAGTGACCAGCACGTTTTCATGGAATGAGTTGCACAGAAGAGTACCTAGAAATAAATAGCTAAGAGCAACAAGCACTGAAAATGAAAAAATGGAAAAATCACAATCATGCCTTCATAAGTCTTATTCCTTCAAACATAAGCAACAGGACATCTGCTGCTCTTTAACCTCTCTTAAAAGCAGTTACATATAACTGTGAGGAAAAAAATCTCTCCTGACCTACCAGTGGCACAAATGCAAGCAAAGCTGATACAGTAGTTTGATGTTTATGAAGTCTGTCTTTGTTTAAAACCAAGTAAAAGCACCATTTTCTTAAGCATTCAATATAAATCAGAAGACAGAAACCCAACAGAACCAAAAAATTTGACCTTAAAGATTCAGTGGGACTAAAATAAGTGCCATGCAAACCCCTAACCTCTGCTCCCTGCTGCTCAGACTGGGAGCTCTGAGGTGGTTTGCCACTGAGGCACTATATCTTACCACCAGGATCCACATTATGTTATCCAGCAAGTGCATTCTCTCCATAAGGTTATACAGCTTGTTGCTTCTACTAATTAATTACAAAACTTAAAGTCAAAAAAAGCCTACTGCTCAAGAGAAGAAAGGGTGCATACAAAAATGCACTGAACTGGAAACAATACCACAGAGCCCTGCAGCAGAATGATCTAGAACATCTAATTAGCTATTGCTGAATTTATTTTCACTCAAAGGTTCCCTTTTCAACTCATGTGCAGAGGCTTTCACAAGAGAACAACAAAAATCGTTTCCAAATCAAAAAAGAAAATGAATTAGTGGGATGTCTACAAGAGACATAGAATTCAAGCATCTGCACTATAATCCAGGTTATCTGCATGGCATAGAAGCAGCTCAGCCACTGTTTCTTGCCTTACTAGAAGCCTTACAAATACATCAAAGACAGTTCTGCTGCTGTCCCATTGTCAGCTCAGAAAGGTTATCTAAATCCCATCTTCTTCCCAAAGATACAAATAAAGACTACAGAACAGGAGAACAAAGATTCAGTTCAGAGAGACCTCTGACAGTCAAAGGAAACATAACCCTGTATTTTTCACATGGGAAGTATAATCTTCTGTTGCTCAAGCATCTGTTTGTGAAATCTCTAAGATATGACAGGCCACTTCTGCATACATTGTCAGTTTAGCAGAAAACATAACATGGAATAATTTCCATCTGTAGAAAAATCTCAGATTCTCACATTTATTCTAAATGACCTAAAACTAGTTCAAAAATACTGTTATACCACTGTGTGCAGGAATCTTCTTACCAGTAACAGTACAAAACAATATGTTCAACCATTTGAACACATTAAACTCAAACCAATTTAGCTCAGAAAATATCCAAGGTGCAGAAAAAGATGCACCAAAAGCATCACCCCTTTTGCTGGATGTTTTATGTGACCATGTGAATCTTTGAAACTTTAAAAATAAGTGTTCCTAAAGATCATTAGCTTATGGTCTTTACTAGAAATGTAATTGCAGCGTCACCCGGGAGTCAAAAAAAAATAAAATGTTACTGCAAACAATGCAACATTGTACTTATTGACATATTTACTAAAAACAGAAAAAGCAAGTGTTCAAATTAAAAAATAAAGACAGTTCTAAGCCGTATGGGAGCCTTCCTGCAATGTTCTTCCCTCCTTACCCAAGCAGGTACCATTCCTGCTTTTAATGAAGTCAAATTAAGATCTTCCAGAGAACTTCAATGCCTCAAGATGAGACACTGCTTCTCAGCTGAGACTTCCTTAAAGCAAATCAAAAGGGTAAACGTCTGTCACATCTTCCCCTTTTTCGTATGTACTGCGTTTTGAGCACGCAAATAGAAATTCACTGCATTTTCCATCCCTTCAAGTTCCAGACACACAAGTCATGAAACGATCGAACCTACAGTCTTTGTTTGATCCTAAACCTACTGAGATGAAAGGCTTTGAAACAGGACGTTCAATGTTTGGAATGAATTTCAAAGAAGCCTCTAATTTTATTTCTTTTTATATTTTTATTTTTCATGATGGAGTTATGGTATAATGGGACAAAGATTTGAAAAACTCTGGTGAGGACCACTGATATACAAAAGGGCTTGAGGAATCTTTTCAAGTTTATTACCTATTATCTGCTAGTATTCCCTTCACCTTTAAGTTGCATTCAGCAAAAAAAGATTTTAGCCAGAGCACTACAGCTGTTCAGGATATCCTTGTGTTCAAATTCCATTTAATTGTATATTATCAACCATTCCCTAGAGAACACATTTAATAGATGACAAAGATGTTTCATGAACAAACTTTCCCAAGAGAGTTGTGAGATTTGAAAGCCCTCACAGAGAGTAATGATCTGTGTAACTTCATATTCTGTGGGGAGTACCATTGCTCTGTTTGAACTCTCAAATGGTGGGGGAAATGAGCCCACCATTTGGGGAGGAATTCTAATTCTAAAATACATTAATAGGTAGAATCAGCACTTATTGCATTGAGTTGAAAGATAGCACACTTGTTGTCTTGGTGCTAAATATCCCAGTTCTTCAGAGAGATCAAAATATACCTCTGTTCTGCCCCCCAACCTTTTTCTGCTTGTTCCCTTTTAGCTTCCAATCCTGTAGCCTCTCTACATGCACAAAATGAAGTGAGGATACAAAGCCTGAAAACAGGCATTAACTGAAGAGAAGCAGATGCTGCAGTCATGGGCGTCTGTCAGGTGTAACTGTTTAGCAACCAGAGGAGAGGACACTGAAGGGGGAAGTCTCAAAAGGAGAACAGCTTGACAGCAGGTGAAACACAGGAGACATAACTGAGGGCATAATCAAGACACAAGCAACCTCATCCTGCCATGTTCATGCAATGCTTATTCAGTATCATCTTGATCCATTTATTGATAGACAAAAAATATTATCTATGGCTAAACACACGGTGAAGGATCTGGGGGAAGGGACTGCCTCTAAACCAGTTTAAGTACACAGCATCAGCATCCTGAACCACAGCAGTTTTCAAACATACTCCCATGATTAATCAGATTATGACAGAAACTTAAAAATCTTTTTAAGAAAGCCTATCAACACAATATTAAGAGGGAAAAAAATGTGTTCAAAACAAATATCACAACCTACATATACATATGTTTTGGTAAACTTTTCCCTTAGATTAAGTCTTTGTGCCTTACACTTACACTACAGTCTGCAACACACAGTCATTTAACTGGAAATAAGGTAAATTTTATCAAATTAGACAGAAGATTTGATGAATTAATGCAGAATTAAAAAAAAAAACACAAAAAAACAACAAAACAAAACAAAACAGAAGGGGAATTATGTCCACAGCAGTCCAGGCAAGTATTCATTACAGCCAATCAGCTTCACAAGTTTCCAGTTCTCTCACTGCAATCAGGAAGCTATAAATAAATACTTCTTCCCATTTCACTGTTGTAAGATCTTTGTTCCATCAAGCAATATTCTAGAAAAGCTGGATATTCCAAAGGTGCCATTTCTGACCTTCTGCATTTCTTCTTTTCTTTATACTGTTTTCAAAGAAACACAGATGCAAATACTACAAACTGACTTGGAAAACAAAACAGACTTGGAAACCTTAAAGGATCTTCTGATGCAGCCAACTGTGTAAAAGGCAATAGCGTTTCTCTCAGATCTATGTTTATCTTGCTTTAATGAAGTGGATAGCACCTCCTTTTAACACATTGCTTTCTATCTATATATATTTTATCCAACGAGGAGAATCTAGAACCAGTCGAAAATTCATTAACACTGACATTTAGACAACACAAAGCCATTTCAATTCAATTAAACAAACACAGTGTGTTAACCTTCAGCAAAAGAAGTAGCCGTTCATTTTTATAGGCTTCCGTAAACAGATTTCTGGGCTTCAAAGCCAAGATCAATAAAGCTTCTGCAAACAATAATAGTCTCACACAGACTCCATCGACAGCTGCTCAGAAAATATAGGCTGATTCTAAACATCTTAGTGACTGGGTGCTTTCTCAGTCTTTTCCTCTTGCTCTCTAACATCAGAGTGCAAATGCTAAGACCTTTGTGCATTTCTTCAGAGCAGACACTAAAAGGAGCTGCTCCCTTCTTTAGGAAGAAAGTCTTCTCTTCGGGAGAAAACTCTGGGACAACGGTGAACCCATGTGTTGCACAACTACCTAAATGCTGATGAGAAATATATTATTCTATAAGACACTATTTCCATAAAGCAGGTGAGAGACAGATGAAGCCTTAAGCCTGCCTCTTTTTCCTTTAGATCAGTGCTATTAGCTTAACACTCAAGGAAAACTTTCACTCATCCACAGAACAGGCACAATTCAGGGACCAGCTCTGTCCACAGTGTCTTGCTTTCCTTTCTATAGTCTCATAATGCAAAGTAACAGAATAATTCAGAACAGTAGCTTCTGCATTCCTTAGTCCTGCTAAAACTACCAATGCAAAGGCCAGCCTTTATGTTCTTATCTACTCCAGTAAACATTTTACTTCTTCCTGCTTATGTCCCCAGAATCCTCTTGACTGCCTGTTTCAGGGGGTATGCCTGTGTGCAGGGATTCAGGGCTTTGCTTGGGTTTGGGTTTAGTTGTTCATTGTCTTTTGGTTTTTTTTTTTTTGGGAAGAGAAGTGTTGTTTGGTTGGGTATTTTTAAACAGCCCTTTGGAGCAGAGATGTTATCTTCTTTAGTAATGCCATACTTCAAGCCCACTGATAACTGATAGCCAGCAAATACAGTAGCAGTACTATGCTTTATCAAGTGCAGTTATCACAATAGTCAACAGAAGATGCTTAAATAACTGGTTGATCAGGAAACACAAAATGCAACAAGGTGGATGGCAAATTATATCTTTGCTCTTCTAGGTACATTAGGAATCTTGCAGACACAACATATCTGAAACTAATATTTAACAATGAGATGCAATATCAGTGCAGTTACATAATCACATATGGCCAGCAGTAGAGTTATGCCTTTACTGTGGCATAAACTTAGATCCATAACTATTTTTCCTTATTTCTAAGCAAACTCCCTGTGAAGTAAGGAAAAGGGATAAGTACAGAATCCAGAGTATAGAAATTTGGAGACTTCCTGCTATCTTCTCTCATATGTCAGTGAAGGATTGAGGTGAGAACTCAAAATGTACTCTGTGATAGCTCAGAGATCAGGTCTCGCTCAGGTCAGTGGATTAGGCTGCTTGAGAACTACAGAAAAGTCTTATCTCTGAATAGAAGATTAAGGCTTAATTTTGTGTGGTCAATATGAGGGTTTTGGAGGGCTTATGTAACTCCACAATGGTTGGTTCAGCTCTTGCATTAAAAAAAAAAAAGAAGTGCACATCTTTCCTTTAGAATACTTCCCACAACACTAAAGAGTTTCACAATATATGAAAAGGAAGCTATCACACATATTTCTGTCAGACATTATACACCAACCAGGCACATTACATACATTTCATTCTTTCAGAGCTTAGGACCTCCTATGTTGTCTGATGCGATGAGATAAAGTATAATTTAATCACAAACATCAGAGATATCAAAGGAACATACAGGATATGTAGTCCATCTTAATAACAAAGACAAGCATTCCCACAGATGGCCAGCTATCAAATTCATGGTTAAGGTGTAATTTTAGGCTACTCCCTCTAAGTCTCAAATCACTCTATTTTCATAGTCACCCATTTCATATGCAGAAAATTAGAACAGGATTGGACCTTCCGGGGGTATTTAGTAAGTAGGTACATGACACCATGGTGGCCAATAAGTAGTGTTCTAACCCATATGTACAACATATTAACCCTTGATGCACAGATGAAATTCTGCTGAATACCTACAATTGGCAGATGAGGTGGTTCTGGTGCTTGCTGGATGCCTCTGATTTTTATTTACCGTATTTCTTCACTAGAGTGCCAACAAATTAATTTTCTATTCATGGGCATCTCATCCAGAGGAATCCTCAGCAACACAGCACTTACTGAAGCAATAAAACAAAATCCAAGCAATAAGCCTGGTGGGGTATATTCCCATTTATGTTGATTCCCAAATCACCTTGACAGATGTTAAGGGAAACGAGTTCATGGGCAAGGCAATTAATTTAGGTCTTCTAGGTAGAAGCCTGTACAGTGTATAATTTTTCCTTCCTTTCACTACTGCAAACTAGTGCCAGATTTACAATATGCCATTTCCAATGAAGTTTATAAGGAATACAAAGTACTCTGAACATCAGCACTGTTGGGAAGTGGGTGCTACTCTGCCCAGTTGGCAGAATTATTTCTGCTTTCAAGGGCATTCAGTAACATTAGCTGCATTCATTTTTAAAGTAATTGTGTGTCTGCTAGTAAACACCATTTGTATCACTGCATAAGAGGTTGCAATGTATTGTGGTAGATTTGCTTGGTTCTGTCCACTCCTGCTCTTACCCTCAATTTATGAATGAAATTTACTTTTTTGTTATGAGTGCCTCTTTGGAGGCAAACAAAGTAAACACAGAAATTCCGCAAAAGAAGAAATGTGAAGAGGCACTGGTGGGACTTAAGAGAATGAAAAGAAAACAGATCCTAACAGAGGGTTACACAAAGCATCTGAGCCCTATGGCAGAGGGCTCTCACTGCTGAATTTGCCTGCAGAAACATATTGTCTATTCATGTGGAAAGGAACTAATAAGCTTACTTCTTACAAAGGCAACAGTTCATCACACCTCCAACTTCAGAGGTTACAGGTGTACTCAGATGAAGTCAGGTGACAGGTACCTCATTTTTATCACACCTGGCCTAAATGAGGAAACCTGTTGGTGGGAAAGGGCATCCTTTATACCTCTCAGCACTAAAGATAATGACTGAGCATTCACTCAAGAGCTCATGTAGCTGTTATTTTACTTTTAATCTCTCATTCTGCATTGTAAAAACACCAAGATTTGATCCTTGAACTCACGTGGATAATACAGACTATGTTCCTATATCAGTATCTTGACACCCATACTAACATGAACAGCTGAATGAAACCTATACTTCAGAAACAAATCAAGTAAAACTCATCTTCTCTCTCATCAGATGAAATTATGTCAAAGATGAGACTAATCCTCATGAATCACACAATCCACTTCCTTGAGGCATTCAGCTACTTGAGTCATCCTTCACGCTTATCAGCAATTTGACCAAAATACCAGCAAAAAAACTCACGACTGCAGACACGTATGTGGGTGTGATGAGTTGGCCCTGGCAGGAAAGCAGGAGCCCACCAAAGCCACTGTGTCACTCCCCTCCTCAGCTGGACAGGAACAGAAAATGTAAGGAAAGGCTTATGAGTCAAGATAAGGACAAGGACGGGCAAATTTTGCCCATTACTGTCACGGGCAAAACAAACAGACTGAAGTTGTAGAAATTAATTTATTACTAATTAAATGACAGTAAGACAATGATAAATAAAATTAAATCTTAACAATACCTCCCCCCTCCCACAAACTTCTCCCCAGGCTCAACAGCACCCCTGTTTTTCTCTACCTTCTCCTCACAAGCAGCAAAGAGGAGTGGGTTAGTTTGTCACACACTGTCTCTGTCACTGTTTCCTCACACTCTTCCCCTGGCTCTGTGTGGGGTCCCTCCCATGAAAGACAAACCTCCACAGACTTCTTGCACAGCCCTTTGCCATGGGCTACAGCTGTTCACAAGCCAATGTAACATGGGACCCTTCCATGGGGTACAGTCCACTCCAGTGTGATTCCTTTATAAGGTCAGAAGTCCTGCCAGCAAATCTGCTCCAGTATAGGCTCCTCTTCATGGGGACCCAGGTGCTGCCAGAAACCTTCTCCAGCACAGGCTTCCCACAGGGTCACAGTCTTTCAGGCACACACACACCTGGTTCCTCTGTGGACTGCAGGTGGATTTCTACTCAGACTTCCATGGGCTGGCTTCAAATGTGACAGTGGAATAACAATATACCTACACGTCCTGGTTTCAGCTGAGACAGAACTCATTTTTTTCCTAGAGTCAGAACAGTGCTGTGTTTTGGATTTACTATGAGAATAACACTGATAACACAGTGATGCTTTTAGCCATTGCTCAGTAGTTCTTATCCTATGTCCAGGACTTTTGGGTTTCCCAGTTTCTGCTGGTGAACAAGTGCACAAGAAGCCAGGAGGGAGCAGCTGACCAGAACTGGCCAAAGGGATGTCCCATACCAGAGAATGTCACTCTCAGTTTATAAACTGGAGGGATTTGGCTGGGCATCAGTCAGTGAGTGCTGAGCAATGGTACTGAGCATTACTTGTCTTTCTTGAGTTTTAGTCTTCTTTCAGCTTTTTTTGTCTTTCTTTTCATTGTTATTATTATGATTACTATTATGTTTAACTTAATTTCAATACTTAAACTGTTCTTATATCAACCCATGGGTTTTACTTTTTTTCCACAATTCTCCTCCCCATCTGCTTGGGATGGCAGGGACTGAGACAGTGGCTGCATTGCACTTAGTTGCTGACTGAGGTTAAACCACAACACCCATAAATAACAATTACATCATCACTTTTGAGAGGGAAAGCATTTCTATTCCCTCCTCATGGAACACTGCTGTATTAAACCCTACAGCTCTGATTTGGCTGTACTGGAAATATTAGCATTGTTTAGGGGGAGTAAAATGAGTTCACTAAACAGAAACTGCATTATTTGCTTTGGGGACAGCAAAAGGAACATACAAGGACTCCCTTTTAAATACCTGCTGTCACTGTGCCTATGCTCCATACAAACCAAATACACAGTTAACATCCTGATAAACAGTTTATGCTAAATTAGGATCTAACAGAGAAGGCTATTCTACTATACAGAATTTCCCATGTTTTGCCATCCCCATGGCTTCCACAGGACTTCCTTCTTACCATCCCACCATGCACTTTGCTAAAGAAAGGAATAGATTTTCATTGTTTATCACATGGTATAAAAAACCAAAAAATGCTATAATTTAACCATGTTAACAGCTGTTCCCCTTTCCAATTGGCATTCACATCACCAGCATTTAATGGATGTAGTTAATGATGCTTCTGCTCAAAAAAAAAAAAAAAAAAAAAAAAAAAAAAAAAAAAAAAAAAAAAAAGTGTTCAAGATAGCAAGGATGATAATCAGAAAGTGTTCAAGTTTTCATCATAGAAATCAAAATCTGAAAATCCAATTCCCTGTTCTATCTTTCCTTTCAAAAGCACACATGCAAGATACTGATGGCAAAATAAAAATGGCACCATACTTCATGATGAATCACTTTCTCCTCTTTCAAGTACTCTATTACAATTTTCATTAGTGGGAAGTAAAAGTCCAGCAAACAGATGACGAAGTACAGTCTTTGCTAGTACTATGGTACAGCCCCAGGACACCACAATTACATTCTTTCTCATAAGACAAGCATCAAAGGCAAGCAAATGTTCTTGTCCAAATGGTACTACTAAGAGCAGATTTGTGCTGGCTGCAGCAAATAGTTATCAGGGTCAGTTAAATACACCAAATTTGGAAAGGCATGCTCTCAGAAGGAAACATGGTGTTGAAAGAGTGATAGACTGTAACAAAAATACAAAAAGAAAAAGAAAAACATGAAGGATTGGGGCCAATGGAAGTGAAGGGTGAAGAGTAGAGTTGAGAGGAAGCAACAAGATCTATAGTTAATTATTTCCACATGTAAGAGAGTAGTAAATTAAAAATTTTAGAACACATGAAGACACATATATTACTGAAATAGACCAAGAAAATGTTCTTTTCAGCAGCACCTGCCTGTCCTTCCCAAACAAGAAACATGCTTTGATCTGACTTCACCAAAATCCTAAAAGAACCAGAAAGAAATATAGTTGTACAAGTTCTATCTAAAATACGAAGAAAAGTCATAGCCAAAGCACTCAGACACAGTACTTTGGCATGCTTTAATGCCCCTT
This sequence comes from Urocynchramus pylzowi, assembly GCA_013397555.1. NCBI lineage: Eukaryota > Metazoa > Chordata > Aves > Passeriformes > Fringillidae > Urocynchramus > Urocynchramus pylzowi. Next base: position 408,801 of record VZRH01004960.1, on the reverse strand, counting down.
GGAAAAAACCAAAACAAAAAAAAAAAAAACAAAACAAAACAAACAAACAAAAAAAAAACCTTTGAACACTCTACAAAACCCACCAAGTATTAGGTGGGCAAAGTCATTGCAGTAGGTTGGATGACTCACTAAGAGGCTGTGACATCTTTTACAATCTCTGCTCATGCTGAATATGCTTTCTTGAGCTGCTGCCTGACTGTGAAGCAGACAGCAAGGGCTGGAGGTCGTTCATTTAATTGTCTTGCCAACTGGATCTTCTTTAGGACAAATCCCAAGGGCTCTCTCCCTAAAGCTATCACTAAAAGCAATGGATCAGACTTTTGAGCACCAACAGCGACTACAGCCAATTAAAAAAAAAAAAAAAAAAACTGCTCAGAAAGTCAGATTTGAGGAAAAATATTAAGAAAATTAGAATTCAGTTATTCCAGCTGCTTGCTTCATCCATCCCTTATCAACCTTCTTGTAGATTAATCAATACATAGATAGCAAATTATTTCATACACACAGTGACCTTGCAAAATATCCCAATGACAAATTCAACCAGGCACAACAATAAGACTGTTTGCTACAGAGGCTGAAATTAATATTGAAGTCACAACAGAACATTTTGCATTAATGCTGAGTACAACATATCAGCAACATATCCGCTTTCCACGCTCTTTGTGAGGAGATGAGGTGAGGGTTTACATTTCTGCCCCCTGTTCTTTTTTCCATTGTGCTGACACAGGTACTTGAAGTGAACCAAACCAAAAACTGTTTTCTTGAATTATTTTTCTGGATCATTGAACTGGTTCCTCTCATGAACTTGCACAGTAGAGTCAACACCATCCAGGCAATAGCAATAGCAGTGGAAATGTTTAACTGGACATCACTGCCAAGATCTCAACAATGCCCAACAGTAATGTAGACAGTATCAAATACTAATTCATTAAACATTCATTTTTTATCATTAATAAATTAAAAAATATAAAAATATTGAGATTACTATTCTGTATAGACTTGCTTCTATACTTCTCACTTACTGTTCTATGTACCTCTCAAATACTGAAGAGTAGAATAGAAGATGGTTTCATTTGGATTGTTTTCCTCTTTAATGATTATGTCATTTTAAAAATACTTTAGAGGAGCAGTGACCCATCAGACACCTTGAGCTTCAACTAGCATTACAGTACTTGAGTTCAACTGGTGACACTTGCTTTCCCACATTCCTCTGCAGCTGTCATTTAGCCCACGTGAACCTTGCCAACACAGTGTTTCTTTTCTTTCCCACCCCTCAAGTGGCACGTCTGAGAGGATGGTATTCCTGACACAGATGCCAGAGCAGCCTCTGTACCATTCTCTACACAAACTGTTTCATCTCACTGGAAGGCAATGGAACGAAGTAGCCTCTTACTCAGTGCACAAGATCTGCTCAAGTGATCACACCCCCTGGTATCTCAGGTTGGTCCACACAGTATTTTTAAACTACAGCACAGTTTTCACTTAAGAAAAATATGCCATTAGAGAAGCAGACAGGGACAGAAAGCTTAGTTTTGCTTTACTGGCAGAAACCACAGGTAGAAAAATCCACATGGTTACAACAATCTACGCGTCGTAATTCCCAGTAGTAACAAGCTGAAATTGTTCAAACAACGATCATCAGCACTTCAAACTTCTTTAGGGAATACAGTTCTGTTTCTGCAGCTGGCAAGGGGAACACATCTCAAGTATGAAATTTATTGTGTTTGCCTCGGCAATATTTTGGCTGCAGGGGTGGCTTCTGTGAGAAGACGCCAGTAGCTTCAGAAGAGTCGAGTTTGGTTTGGCCATCAAAACAGCTGGTGAGTGATCTCTCCCAGCCCTTATCTCAACCTAAAAACCCTTGGTTGCAGCTTTTTTCCCCTGTCTAGCTGCAGAGGGGGAGTGAGAGTAGTGTGGTAGGCCAAGGGAGGAAAGAATAACTAGCCCTCATCTTCCCACTGATTCCTTGTATCTGCCCAGGAATTATCCTCTACCTGCAAAGCCTCTCCTTCCAGAAGGGGAGTAGGCAGGAAGGCCTTGGCTGCAACACCCTAGGAGTGAACAGCCTGTTAAATCTCTTTGCCATGAGCCACCATCACCATTTTGTCATTTCCATCATTAAAGGTGTTCAGTTTGCCTACGCCAATCCTTTCCTAGCCTTCTGCTAAGGGAAACATTGTGCACAAAGATGTAAAGAAAACAGTCAGAAGCAAGAAATGAGAGACTCACTGCAGTTAAGGATTCAAAGCTGATGAAGTAGAGGGTTTTAGGTTATTTTTAAACATTGATGCAGTACTGTAATGTGCTAAAACCTTAAAAGCCAGCATCATAAGACACACTGCCTTGGATTCTGCAATAAAGCACTTGCAGCACACCAGTCCATGTGTCAATAATTAAGCTTCAGGGCTTTTTGCTTCTTTTTCATTTTTTTCCTTAAATAGTATGCTGATATTCAAACAAGAATATTAATTACTTCATTGAATAGAAGTGTCCTAGGGCTTTTTATCTCCTGCTCAGCGTATTATGATGTACTACATGGATTAGACTGCACCAGCTGCCATTTTTTTTTAAACAGTGTTCACTCAAATCTTCTGTATGTGTGCTATTATGCAGGAATTGTCAGGTCAATTAGGACTAGTGCAGCCAAAGCTCAGAAAGTGGTCATTTCATTACTATAGGGATAAAGCTGAATAAAGGACATGGGAGATGCAATAATGTTTAGTAAAAAGAAAATTCTTCTAATGGCTAGACAGACATTACTTCATGGTCAGAAAAAAAGTTGTAACTAGTTCACAGCCCCAGTATGGATTTCTATATGACCTTGAATCAATTCTCACAATTCTCACCAGGCATGTTATGGGATCTGAGATCCTCAGCTAAGAGGTACTAGAACCGTGCAAAATTAGGGCCTATTTCAGAAACACCTGCCCTCCCTTCTGTTTTTTTAAAATGCAGGTGACACAGTCAGTGACTTCAGTAAGATACTAAAACTTGCTTAGCACAGCCCTTCTACACTCACTTTCACCTCCCTCTCCTTAGCCTCCTTCCTTAACCCCCTCAAATACACACAAAGTGACCCAGAGCTAGAAAATTTCAAGAGGCAAAGACATTCCAGAGATTTAAGATTTAGCAGTGAATGGATATTTAGTAAGTACATGGAGCAGACACAGAGTGGCATTGGTTAGTCAGGTTTCACACTTCCCTGCCCCTCCTCCAGAGTTACTTTAAAGACAATAAACTTTATAATGAAGTATTGATAACATCTTCCCATTTAGGCTAACAGGCTTATCACGCACTCTACCACTGAATATGCTGTTTTAATTAGCAAGATGGATCTCAGAGCTGATATGTTCTGTTGTGCTATAATTTCTGCCTTTACAGTAATTTTCTCCTGTTTTTCACAGTATAATGTGCTATAAATCCTACTTAGGCTGCCTTACTAGCCTGTTGCTGCTCAGAGTCAATCTTTCAGGCCCTCTGTTTCCATGACAACTTCCTGCCATCCTCCCATTTGCAGGATTATCCTACTGCCCCCTGGGGAGACAGTTTCCAGTCTGGATGTTCAATGCTCATGGGCTCCTGGATCTGGAGCTCCATTCAGCCCCCTCTCTGCCTCCAGCAGATTTGGTTTGCCCAGCCTTGCCATGCTGTCTGTGCCTGGGGTTGCACCCAGGGAACTGGGCAAGCAGTCCTCTCTTTATCCCTCTGGAATGGGGGTGCCTAGAAGAATAATACAGACTTGGCTGCTTCGATTCCTAAAGTCACAGACAAATTAAATAACCTGTCCTCTCACTCCAGGGTTTTGGGTTTTGGTTTTTTTTCATTTTTCTCTATATCCCCTGCTCCCACATTCAGTCTCCATGCACACATTTCAGACTATAAGCACAAACCCTTACTGGTTCTTAATTTTCAGCTTTTGTCATGTTATCTCTCTCATATTCTTCTTTTCCCCTATTTTATCTTGCCTTTTGTTCCTTTTTTACTCTCTATAATATTTTCTCATATACTAAAATGCTTTCTAAAGACAGCTGTGATGATCCAGAAACCATTACAAGGTCATCCATCAACTGCTCCTGCTCCCCCAGGTCATGCACCACATTCCACTAATACTTAATTAAATTTCAGTCTTTGAAAAGAAAAACAAGATTTATTTTTTTTTTCTCTCCTATGGGTCTCCTTGTTTACTTTTTCTTCAGTCTCATTTTGAGTTGTGAAACATTTATAAGTTAGGAGCAAGTATCAATCCCTCCATGCTGTTTCAAGGAAGAAAAAAAACCAACTAGGATTGACTGTTCTCTAGAGCTAAAGGAGAGGCAGAAGGGCTGCACCTGAGATAGCAACTTTTCTGAAGTCACTGCATAAAGACAGCATTAGGAGCCTCCAAACATGCAGGCAGTGGGGAAACAGCATTTCTCAGATTTCCCTCTGCATGACCTATTGATTCTCCAACCTTATTTCTGTTTTTATGGATGCAGTTCTCAATAAACAAAGGGTACATAACTGTTAACAAGAAGAAACACTTTAGGGATATACATACCACCTAACCTTGGGCATCTAATAAAACCCAAAGCTCACAGGTTTACAGTTTATGAACAGACAGCATCTTATACATCAAATACCTCTGAACTTTGGCCTTGGCACCAAGCTGAAAGCCCAGGTTAGGTGCTTCAGGCAGGCTGGGTGAAGAAGGAACCTCCTTACAGAAGATTCTTCCATAAGCTTATCATTTCCACAGACCTAACCCACATCTGCACACGGCAAGGCTCCAGCTGGACTTCAGTAAGGCATGACAGACTTGGGCACGGCAGTACTTCATCATAGCCATGGCACCACGGCATCATACCCATTGTTAAAAAGCAAAATGACTTCTGCATGGAAAGATGGGATCATTCCCATCCTTTACTCTTCAGAATAATGACAAAGGAAGCTCTACAAGACAGCAAACGGAATCCACAGGTGTGGGTAATTTGAGAGCATACATTATGGTATCAGATTGCTGATAAAGTGAAATATCTCATATCTTAGCCATAGCCAGAGTATTAGCAGCTACAGAAAATGCTGGAAATCCTTCATAATTCAGTAGCATCTCTACAATCTTTCCATTTCCACTCTAGTCCAAATTTCCAAAATGCAATCTGGGCTTTGAAACACCTGCTGCTCTTTCAGCTCTAGACCTAGCAGTTAATATAAACCTTTACAGAGAATCAGAAACCATAAAGTGCAGCAAAAGAATTTGGATCAAGAAAAAATAAACTTTCCATAGGGAAGCCTCACTTAAGAGTGTTTTGGTTTTATTCCCCCACTAAATATTCATGCTGTCATCAGTTTATATTCAATAGATCTCATGATTAACGTAAATAAGACAATCCTGATATCTTTAGTTTAATAAGCAGGATTCTTTTATTCACCTAGAGTAACATAGATTGTAATTCACCTTTTAGAATTTGGTTTTTATACCAGGTCTGATTTTAAGACTAACAAAATACTATACACAAAAGAGGTGAGCAAATATTAGAAAATACAGAATTAATTCCCATTAAGAAAACTTACACAGAAGTAAGGATATTTTTCAGAACTACAATTTCCAGATTTTTTTTTTTGCTTACATTAAGGACAATTTATTGCTCTCATGAGTCAGGATCACCTTCCATCTTGCACATGAGACCTTCAGTAGCTAAATGAAGCAATACTTAGCTTGTACACATTCCATATTCCCTGCCAAGATCACATCAAGTGCCTCAGATCACACACTTTACACAGATTGACAAGTGTTTGTCACATGTTATCATAGGAATTTCAGCACCTTTGTGAAGGTTTTCCCTGAACTGGATAAAGCTCTGAGCAAAAGCCTAGTTTGAATTGTTCTTTTCTCCTCAATCTGTTTCTTGTTTTAGAACTAGACTTTGGACTCCCTTGACCCAAGGACCACATTTGTTCCAATTCATACAACAGATCAAACTGTTGAGAGGTTTTATTTGAATTGACACTGCTGTAACACCTATGTAATTATTAATGATTGTATTTAAATGGTACATACAAAGAGGCATTCCATATCAGATCTGCTCTCCATCTGCTCTGAGGTTCCACCCCTGATGGCTGTCAGTACCAGATACTTCACAGTATCTCCTTTAACCTTCTGGTTAACTCCTACTAATAGCCTCATTCCTCTTCTGAGCTAGAGCTTGATATAAAATGCCCTTCATCTTGTGAACAGAAATGGTTCAGATGAGTCTCAAATTCCACATCTCAAGCCACTGACTCACTTGAGCATTAAACATTTAGTAATTTCTATAGACTACATCCATGAATTTATCTGAGCACACAGCTACAGATATGTTTTCAGGGAGTTCATTAACATCTCTGCTGTTCTAATAAGGACTTCCCACCCACATGGTAGAAGGGCTATCCTGCTTCTAGCAGGACTAGAGAAATTCCAGGAAGTTAAGCTTGCAAGAGCCATGAAAGAGAAGCTTTTGGTTAATTTCCCTCAAAAGGTTTACTTATTCCTGCACCAAGAAGTGGGGTTTTGCCATATATAAATACACACACGTACTTTCCAAACTCTGCTGTGAGAATTTGAAATTGATGTCCCTAATGATACCCCCCAAACACCTCACAAATCAGTGAGATGTTTCCACAGTGACATTACACTGCACTGGCAATGGCTTTGTCCAGGAGGACAAATGACTAAGTCATAAGTCAGCCCCAAGATGAGCCCAAGACAGTCACGCCAGTCAAGATCGCCTGTTGATAAACTGAAAACAGTTCTCAGAAACTGGAACAGTGTTCCTTACAGCTCACAGCAGATTGCTTTGAGGCCCTTATTTTTTATAGAGTAGGCTGCTGTTCTTTTTCACTAATGAATTGTCTCCTTTTGTAAGAAATAATAAAACATGAGGTTAATGTTTTCCAGAAGCATCAGCTAACTTGAATTTTGGTTGCTGTGTTCTCTCTCTCCCTTCCACTGTGCAGATCTCCAAACAACACTGTTGTTTGCACCACAAAGCAGATGGACCAGCTGAGTTCTGATCCATCCAAATCCAGAAAAGTTGCTTTATTGGAGGGGTTCTATTCACTTTTGGTCAGTTAAGGTCACACAGATAATAACTCTTCACCTGAATTCCAATAGCAACACCTGCTTAAGGTTAGAACATGAGAGCAGCAGCCTTCACTTTAGGCTGGCTTATGCTGTCACACAATAACATCCTGATGCCTTCACCAGCACAAGTGCAGAGCCTGGCTCATTTTTGAACTCAAGGAGGGCACAGAAATACCATGTTCTTATTAAAACATTTTAGTTGAATAGGCTATTTCTGTACACCTCACAAAAACAAAAAAAAAAAAAAAACAAAAAAAAAAAAAAAAAAGTTTTCCCCCTCC
>VZRH01004960.1:337613-401412 GCA_013397555.1 Urocynchramus pylzowi | reverse complement strand
AAAAAAAAAGAAAAGAGCTTCTCCCCTGCAGCTGTATCAGTGATTGGCTAAGAAAAACTCTCTTTAATTGTGAAATACAGGTTGTACAGTGATTTTAGAACTTTCAAGTATATTGGAAATGAAGTGTACAGTGTTCCGTAGACATGCATTTCTCCCACTGTTCAAGGCAAGTTTTAAAAAAAAACAAAACAAAATGAAACCAAATTCACACCAAAACAAACAAACAAACAAAAACCAAAAGTCACAACTCACAACTTGCTCAGAACCTTTCATAGGTTTCAAACTCCTGAAAACACAGTATGATCAAATCTTTGGTCAGGAGAACCCATCAGTGGTACACTGACTCGATGAAAACAGTACCACACAATTCCAGCTCCCTAATACATACAAATTGCAAACAGTCAAGACTGTGATTATGTGAAAATTGCTCTAATACTCCTCTGACAGCACTCCAGCTGAGAAGTCTCCCTGAGCAGTGAACAGCTGTTGTGTGGTATTTACATTTACTTCTTATCTTGGAGAGTGCTCTCAGTACAAGCTCTCCAGTATAACCTGCAAAAGGGTAACATACTAATGACTACCTGAGGTCCAAACAAAACCCCAAAATAAACAAACAATCATAAGCTGTATTGTGAAACACTATACTTTTTAAAAGTTGGAGGGCCAAATAAAGAACCTTTAAAACCTTCCTTGTGGACTCAACCATGCAAATTTCAGTCCAGATTTTCAGGGAAGTTTTGCTACACAAAAATCTTCTGTGCACTTTGCACTTTTGCTGAACCTTTCAATAAGAGACTAGACAATGCCCAGAGACTGGACATCTCTCCATGAACATTTGAAGGGAGCTGTGCATGTGTGGAATAAGAATGAGAGAAGTTGATGGCCTCTTGAGCAAGAATTACCCTAGGTTATGGATAAACAACAGGTTCCTGACTCTTTTTTTATATGTTCAATATCCGTTATCACCAACTTGAATACATCAGTTTTTAAACAAAGAGTTGGATTTTTCTGACAACAGTTTTTTAGCCTACATAGAAATGTATCAGATACTGAAATACCGTGTGTTTTGAAAACAAGATTATTCTCATCAAAACAAACAGGAAATTCAAGGGAAAAAAAAAAAAAAACCAGAAGGAAATATTGCACTTATCTAAACTATGACATTAACCTGGGAAACTACTTCAGCTAAACTTGTTCCAAGAGTGAGTAATACCCCTGAGAAAGCACACATTTCTAGTAATAGCAGCAACTCAATGATACTGGCTGGAAGAAAATTAAGATAACTATCTCAGTTTTCCTACCACAGCATTACCCAGTCTGGGGTGTAGAAACAACATTTCCTCCTGATACTGTTATTTCTCACATGCTGTATATAGCATTATCTAGGGATACAGGTAAGATACCAGTTAGCTAGAAGTCTATTTTGTTTGATAACAAAGCTTATGCTCTCCAGACTGTACAAAAATTGGGTAATGAGCTTGCAAGCTCTGTTCCACTGCATTGTTATGGGAGGATCTTGGTCTCCTGGTACACACAAGAGCAAGAAGATGCAGTTTCTCCATATGCAACTGCACTTGGTGCCACTGGGCCACACGATGGGGATGTGCTGCTGGGACCATATGTTGAAATTCAAAACAGACACTTCAAAGCACAGACATGCCAAGGCACCCAAGGTCACAATCACAGTACTTCAAAACAAAATGTTAAAGTCTCTAGGGAAACAGGATTAAAAAAAAATAAAAAAAAAATAAATAAAAAAAAATTAAAGCCTGCTATAAACCTTTCCATGACAGATTCCACTGGTTCATCTCAGTTATTCATTACCAGGTAAATAACAATTGATTTCAATGTCCCTGTGCACATCCTGACTCAATAAACCATTTTTCAGCTGATGAGCTGCATCTGTCCCCGAGATGAATATCACCAAACTTTAAAACTACATCAGAACACATCCATGTCAGCATGATCCATGACTACTGCAGGTTTTGTTTGGTGACAAAGGTCAGTGAATGTCAAGAACTACTTTGCTTACGTAGCTGAACATGTATATGTATTAGGTTTTCTCAATTTTAGTACCCATAATAATACTTAAGACAAACATTAAGAAATAAGAAGTGGGATCTGCTAAAGAAAATCTGAGTCAGGCCACAGTTTTCTTGTGTGGGTCACATACCCATTGCTTGAAGTGCAACACACCTTTTCTGTTCAGATTTCACCCTAAAATGCCTTATACATCTCAGAAGACGGAGAGCATTCTTGATGTCTTCTACATCCACCCACACCTGACAGGACATCCATTCTACCCCTGCTGAGAAATAGCACAAAAGAAAAGAGGAACTGAATGCCCCCTTCCATCCCCTAAAATTAAAATGCCATGTCTTGCTCTTTTTGCAATATTATCAGGCATCTCCTTACATGTCTATTTAACCCTCTCTTTCCACAGATGCCACTTGAATCCCAATATTCACACAGCTCATCTTAGCAGCTTGGACCCAGTTTTCCAGTCCTGCATGTATTCTTGGGCTCCTCACAACCAAGCTTCCCCAGCATTAAGTTTTTTTTGAAACTTATTTTCTTTCTTATTCTGTCCATCAGCACTAGCCATCTATACTTATCCCTGCACATTCCACTTCCACATTCTACCCCTCTTGAGCTTGAGAGCACTGATTGCATCAAATTGGGCATGGTTACATTTAGTGGCTCAGTATCCAGCAAGGACAGGCTCCAGCCATTTGAAATCTTCATTTAAGCTCCCTGCTGAGCTTGCAGCCTTACTGAGACAAGGATGCACTGAAACTTAGATGGACACTGAACTGCCAGTGATTGACTTATCTGTGCCTTGCACCCAGAGAATACTTCAGGTGCACAATCTGTGATAATCTTGCACCCATCTGTCTGACCTGACGTGCCAAGACCAGGCAGAGGAGGAATGGTCCCCCTCCACATCCTACACACTCAGACATAAACAGCCTGCATAAGCTGTTTATGCAGCTGCTGACCCAGGAACTCATTTGTGCATGGAAGCACTATCAATTAAAGAAATCTTTATTACTCTGGAGGAGAGAGCACCTTTCACATTCTGCATTATTTTTCCTAGAGCAAGGAGCATCAGGTCAGGCACAGCAATAGTCTGGCCCAGTGCTTCTCAATGGACAGCTTGCTTGTGCTGCATCATGGTGGCTGCAGCAAAACTCCCTTTGCTTGCCTACTTCTTCTCAAACACTGGCCTAAGGTAATTGCAACACATCCAGACAGGCCTATGTGGAATGATATGCTGGGTATGCTTTTGAAGCACTTTTCAAAGCATAAAGTGTGGCATTTCTTCAAATGTAAACAGGTCAGGCTATCTTTTAACAAGCAGTTAGAGTACAGATCATCCTTATGTAAATTGTTCAATGACATTGGCAGCAAGTGTGGAAGCACTTCCAGACAATGGACAAGGTTTGTATACCTTCTACTTAACATAAGAAAAGGTAGTTCTTTCACTCACAGAACTATTTGGTTCTTAGAGTAGTTTGTCTCTGAGTAGAAGAGCACAGTGCAAAAAGAGGACAAGGACCATTATGCTCTATTAGTCACATGAGCACGGAGGCAAGGGGGAGAGCTTGCACCAGACTGGGGCGTGGAACAAAAAAAGCAGCAGCAACAAAGCTTGGAAAAGGAGAAAGCTTGGCTCAACACACTGGAGAATGTAACTGCTTGCGAAAATGTGAAGTGTGTGAAAACAAAAAGTATCTTAAATAACTCTTAAGAAGAAAAGGATGAAATTAAGCAAAGGAAATTGCAGTTTGAATGTCAAAAAAGTATTTCTTTTGAAGGATTTTGTTCTGTGAGTTATATGTGATGAAAGACATTGAAGACTACGTGCTGGCAATATATTGATTAGAAGCAATGCTGAACTGGCCACTCTGAGTTTGTTGTACCTTGTCTCCCACCTCTCTTGTTTTTAAGAAGTTTGGCACGTTTTTTTCTTTCTCCACCTTCAGCATCAGACAGATGCCAGAAAAGCATTTGATATTAAGCAAAAGCCTCACACTGGTACCTTTGGAAATGAGCTTCAGTGCCCTAATTAGTCCAATACATCTTTGGCAATGTCTAGAACCCTTATATAGTCACAGCAGTGAGAATCATACAATCATGAAATCTAAGCAGGAAAACAGATGGTCTTAAATAAAAACTTTGTGTGCAATTCATTTTACAACATGGTGTGAGGTCTCCAACTTGATAAGGAAATGGGAAGGAGCAACACTGAAGAGATCTTTGAATTCCTGTGTTTAGTTTGGTTAATAGATTAAAATGAAACACAAAGATTCAAATTCAAATGAGCCCAAGAACACATAAGTGTATGCCACAGAAATGGGATGCAGTTTAATAAAAGTGGGATAGCTCTCAGAGGACAGCAATGCACTGGTTTTCATTAGTGCAGTTCATTCTCAGGAAGATGCAAGCAGTGGCACTCATGAGAAGGGAGCACCTTCTGGGCCTCTGTAGGAGTGGGCCACGAGAAAAAGCTGGACACATTAGCAGTTAGGGTGCTTGAGGCCACGTCTGAAGCAAACTCCTGCAGCTTCTCTAAGGAACCCATGCTGGAACCATCAAAAAACACTTCAAATTCTAGATCCACTGAGCAAAAGAAAACCTGGACTGTAAGGGATGCTGTGTGTTAACAACTGAGGTTTTCAGCAGAGCCAAGCACATAGAGCCATGTACGTGCAGAGGGTTGCTTCAAGGTGAGGTACATCCAGCCACTTGTAACAGCACGGGGATTACAGGGGAAGGAAAATGTCACAGAGAGCTCACAGACATTATCTAAACATTATCTACCCCATGATAAAGCTTCCAAATGAATTTCATCAGCACATCATTACTAAACTCCATTGATTTGGAAAACAATGCCAAAGCAAACATCTGTAACATCTTTTAATATGATACTGCAAACCACAGGAGTGTAACTTAATACTCCAAGCTGAAATACTCCAAGTTTTAGTGAAGCATTGAGGAGAACTCCTTAAGGTTTGAGCAAAAGGCATCCAGCACACAGGCCAGCACACAGAGCCATATTACATGCACCTGCAGGGGCTGTCACAATAACATGAGCAAACACATACAAACTCCAGTCTCAGGAGGACACCTACTACTAAGTGATACATTCAGTGGATGAGAGAACTAGAATCTGCACACCAAATGCCAATGAGACTGACAGTTAATTGCATTTGTTCACTCTCAGACTGTGTGAGAGTTTGTCTCCTCAATAACACACAACTTCCCCTCAGCTTTGCCTTTGCCAGCTTGAGCAGCTCTCCTTCCTCAGTTACAGTGAGGCATCTTAGCAGTGCCATTACATCTGAAACTGGTGGAATCCAAGTCAGCCAGTAACCAGGTCTGCTAGGCACAGACAGCACTCGAGCTGTGGGAGCACCCAAGCAAAGGCTCTGGACAAGTCTGATGCTGCTTTGACAGCAGGCATGCAGCTGTGCATTGCCTTCCTTCAGGCATCTCCTGCCCATTCCTCTCCTTTTAAAAAAACTGGGAAGACATCTAGGGTATGTCAAATTTAATCACCTGTTTCATAACCTGGTTGGATACTCTTCAAAGGCTGCAATGAGACCTAGGGAGCTCCAAAGAATCAGCATGGTGGTGATGCCAATGGGAAAGCTAACTAGGCAAGGTAGATCCACTTAAATCCAATTCTCACTTTGTGGCATACCTGTACAGTATTTTTAGGGCTCTGAAATTATTACTGGAACATCAAAGAATACAAAATAACCAAAACCAGCCTTTCACCTGTGGGGTTTGCTGAGGTGGGAGGAAGGGAGAACAAGCTCTTAAAATGTGCCACATAAGTCTGGTAACCAAAACCTAAAAGTAAAGTACTCTTCCCAAAGTGTTCAGAAATAACAAGTACCCCTTTGACTTCTTTTGCAAGGAAGAAAAATAAATTAAAAAGATTCAGAGAAAAACATGAAATATGTTTGCCTTACACATTTTCTTCTTACACTTGTGAGTCATTCCTCTTCAAAATAAAAAGAAAAAGAAATTCAGTGGAGCATGCCACAAGGCAGAGAGAAGTCTGCCATTGAGATAACATATGAAAGTCTGTCTTCATATTTCATCATCCTAAAGTTCTGGGTGGCTTAGAGCCTTTGCATGAAACTGTAATTGCCTCTGAGGAGGAAGGAGGAAGAAGGAATCAATGGCAGGGAAGAAAAATTGGATGCAGCTCTGTGCATTACTTTTATTGCTGTTCACGAAGAGAAATACCAGAACCGGGCTTCTGGCTGTTGTACCACAATCCACTGCAACCAGAGATATACAGCCAGTAAAACAGGATTACAGAATTTCTGGGCCATCCTTTACTGCCCAGCACAACAGCCCAAAGGACTCAGACAGGTAACAACCAGAGCCCCTGCCACAAGAGGTGGGAAACTGCCTTAGCAGCTTCTTCAACCACTAAACAAGGACTGCAGCCTTACAGCAGAAGAAAAACAACTGGATACTGCATGTCACCAGGTAGATTTTGTTGAGGCAGGTTTCTTTATGTGCTTTTTTCCTAGCTTCAAATAAACATATTGTCAGCAGGAGAAGTCAGATCATTACACAGCAGAAACTAACTTCAAAGCAAGATGGTCAAACTCAGTCCCAGGCCAGGCTACATGCAAGACTATGGAATGCAGTGGACAGTTTACACTTCCACTTAATGGCCCTGAAAGTTTCAAGAAATAGCTTGTATGAATTTAGATCACCTCTAGATTCAGGATTCAGGCTGACAAAACTTGTCTCAAATGTGAGCCCATCCCCACCACATTACAAATCAACTTATAATAATAAATCTTATTTCTGAGGGAGGAGAATCATGGCTGGGGTCTCCAGTCAAGGAGAGCCCCTCTTTTCTTTTTTTTTTTCATATCCTTCTGCAGCAGCTTGTAAGGCTGCTTGTAAAGACAGCAGCACTCAAGTCAGAGTGGAGAAACTGGAGCTAGAGATTTGAGCAAGTGATGGGAATGATTTCAAAAAGAGTGAATTTGCAGCAGAGAGTAATTACACATTCAGTGCTGAATCAAGTGCTGTCACCCTAACATCCAGGTACTCCACATTTCTCTGGGGCTAGGAAACATCTCTCACTACTAATAAACTTCCACCATCTTTCCACAATCTAGACAAGGAGTAACTTCTATGCAGTCCTTGTTTGCAGGATTAGATTATCACTAAACTACCCATTCTCATTTATGAGCACACAGAGAAAAGGTCAACAACTTACTTGAATTATTTTTCAGTAGAAAGGTTCATAATGAAAACTCTTAAGTTCTTCCTAGAGTTGCCAGTCCACCAATCTAGACAATATTTACACATGGTCAGGAGATGCTTGGCTGGCATTAGTCTGTGGTCTGCCTTCAGACAGATCCCTGCAGCTTTCAGAATGTATTACTGCTATGATTCATCAAGGGATACTGTTTATTTTCTTATTGTCTTGATGTGGGACATGTTCTGCTTACAAATGATCTATGAATGTCCTTAGTTCTTCTCTGAATACTATTAATCTCTGCCCATTTAGTAATGCCCAAGTGTTCACAAGTGGATACAAATCTGAATGCCAAGCAGTTTTTTAAAAAGGTGGAAGTTCTTCGTTGCTGTAGTCAGAGCACACTGCTTCTTGAAAGATGCTTTAAGTTCCCCCTTGCACAAATGTGATACTCAACCACACCATCAGTAACCTTAAAACAAGGCTGGGGTACCGTTTCTTGTTCAGTGCTCATTTCAAACATGGTCCTTTTGGAATGCCAAAAAGCAAGTAGAAACTCAGTTTCTGTGGGATTTTCACATTATTACCATAGGAAGAGTCTATATTTTGTAATAAAACTACTAGCTGGAAGTTCTACCTCTACATTAGAGGTTAGAAAAACTAACTACCTGTACATTAAAGGCTAGGTAGACCAGGAAGTTATTATGTATTTTAGTCAAGCTGTATACAATAGCTGATCTCAGAAGACAAGTGACACAAAACTCATTGGCAGTCTCCACTTAAAATATATAGATACACACACAGTAGCTAGAGATAGAAATCTCAACTCTGGACAGACTGTTCCTTTTAGACTGACCACAGATTACATAATCTGGGATATTTCACCACAAGTTTGAATCCAAGCTAAAGAAAGCTTTTTTCCATCTCCCCAAGGGGCCAAGAGACTGATACTGTGAGCCAGAGCAGGCTTTCAATACCATTCCCACAAATTATTTTAAAAAAATCCCAAGTAATTTTATGAAGCAACTTTAAAGGGAACCAGTAAAATATTGACTTGATTTCTACCCTGCTCCCTCAGAACAAAAAAACAACTACTGACTCCATCAGCACAGAAGTATGCCCTTGACCTGATCCTGGGCAGTGAGCACTAACACAGCACTGTGCAAAATACCCAGTAAAGTATGGGATCTTAATCTAAATTCTGTAAAAATTTTGTCATACCTTCCCTAAGAGTCCTTGTTGCTTGTGTTTTCTTCATTCTCAATTTGTGACCTCAGGGCACAGCACCTTTTGGTTTTTTTAAAGGTAAAAAAAGCCCTACAGTTGTTTCATCTCTTAAACATTTCCACAGAGCTGTCATTTGCAGACAAACTACGCCTGCATATTCCAAGTTCAAAAACCTTTGCTTAGAATTCACCAAACGGGTATTTCAACACTGTACAACATCTGTTCCTTCTTTAAAATAGTATGAAGCTCACAGCCTTTTATGGCAGGAGGACAAAGATACCAGAGCACCAAAGCAGAAGGGTTCAGCTGCAGCTAGGAGTTTTATTTTGCCAGAGAGACCCCAACACTGAAAGTAAGTTTTTCAAGTGTGTGTCCTAGTGGCAGCATTACAAAAATAATTTAGAACCAAACACATAATTATGTGCATTTATTTCAACCTTCCATTACTGGAGATAACAAGATGAATAGTGGAATGTGAACTTTAACAATCCTGTAATTACAGCCACTGAACCGTATGTTATTGAAAGAATTGTGCAAAACCCAGATGCAAAAGAATCAATGGGGTATGTAAATAGAAGTGAAAGAGTAAAATAATCAAGTGATAAAGAAGTAATGTGCAGCACTAAATAGCTTCTCAGCATCTCTTGCTACCATGTTTAGCAAATACTTTCATTTTTTTTCTTTCAGGTTATCACTCTTTCCACTACCATATATTGTTCAGAGGTTATCCTCACAAGTGGCCTGGCAGAAAACACTCTGATAGCTGCTGTCAACAGTTGACTATAACCAGAAGTATAGAAATACTGTGAGATCTTCAGTTTACACAGATGAGAAAGACTTAATTATTACAGGTGATCAGGATTAGAACCAGTTCTTACAAGGACCCAGGGACTTCAGACTGACTCTCCTGAATTCCAGCAGCCCAGCTGCTGCATTCACACCAGCTTAGGAGGCAGGCTGCCTTTAAGAGCCAAGCTACAGACACCAAAAGCAGACTATTGTCCACAGCCAAACTGAAGTTCCCATTAATACACAGCACAGCCAACTATTTTAGAAAGATTAACTCATTTTCTTTACAGGGGAAAAGGACAAGTTGTTCTCCTCTTTTCCCCAGAAGAGCTATTTTGTAACATACAGATATCTGTATTTCAAGCAGTCTGAAGCTATTTTAGTCTACAGAAGAAGAAACAAGCAACCTGGATTTTAACAATCCTAATGCATCATAGTCTCTTCTGAATGGCCTCTACTCCATTTAACCTATTATTTGACTTCTAATTTTGACAGCACAGAGTCAAGGGACCTCTTTAACCCCAAGTGTCTCTCCCTTCTCCACAAACACATCAAGGAAGGAAAAAAAACAGTCTACAAACATCTCACAGTATACCAAGAACCCTGGACCTTGTCCTGGCATTTAAAACGCAGCCATTTGATCAAGTTACCACAGATCAGCAAAGGCAAATGGTGTCTTGGGGTGTGATATGAAAGGCTAGAAATATATTATAGTGCTT
The DNA here is from genome assembly GCA_013397555.1 of Urocynchramus pylzowi. Lineage (NCBI taxonomy): Eukaryota > Metazoa > Chordata > Aves > Passeriformes > Fringillidae > Urocynchramus > Urocynchramus pylzowi. The sequence continues at coordinate 391,437 of VZRH01004960.1, read as the reverse complement.
CTACTTCTGGAAGCAAGAATGTAATGCCATCCCTACTGGATATTTGGAAAAATAGGAAAAAATGTCACACTAGCTAGACAGTAGCCAGTAGCAGCAACCAGCATTAACTCTAGAACCTACAGCTCTATGCACCTAGAGTGCTCTGCTTGTAACAGCTCGTAATGTCAGGCTACCCACAACATCCATCTTATTATTCTTGCCTTCCTAATGGTACAAATGGCCAGGTTTAGCTTCATAGTCCTTTTATCATTCATAGGCCTTTTTGATAGGACCATCCTTAGTTAAGCTCTAGGTTTACCACTATAGCCCAAAGAGGAGACAACTGGGCAGCCCAGCCTCTGATCTTCCAGAGCTCACAAGCTGCTATGCTACTTGTCACCACCATAATTTCTCTTCTTCTAAAAGACAAATCCCCAGTCCCTGTTATTGAATTTCCTGCCCTAAATAACTAAGAATTCTTACCACTCACCAATATCTCAGTCTTCATAATCCATACCTCCTCCCTGCCAAACAGGCATGAGCCTGGTTTTCCCATCCTCTGGGGCTGCCCTCTCCTGCAGCACACAGATGTAACTGACCACAATTCCCAGCTGCAGGGAACGATGAAGCCTCCTTAACCTTTAATGGGCTGCAGCTGAAATCTTTAGCTCACAAGTAATGAACAACTTCAAGGCATTTTTTGAGTAGGGCCAGAGAGTTTATACAAATAAAGTGTATTAAAAGATATGTATGGTGAATTTTACATCATTATTAGTTGGTGGGTTTTACTGGGATCTATCAAGCATTTTCTTGTAGGCAGTCACACAGCTCTACACGTAGCAAAAGACCATCACAGTGTGCCAATGAGGCTCTTTCAAAGTCAGCAGAGAACAGCAGTGAGGACTTGCCATTTGTTTCAGGTCTTGGCATGATTTAAGGAAACATTTCATTCTACTTGTTTTAAGTGCTTTTTAATAACTAGAAGTATGTCCTTACTTGTCAGGTTTCAAAACTTTTGTTGGTATTAAAAATACACAACCATCAGCTAGATGTATGCCCAGGAGATATTTATCAAACCAAAATTCCAATGAAAAATAGAATATTTTTTATTTGCCCTCCTTCTGCATTTCCCACTGGTTAATGGTGCATCATGTATTAATTCAGCAGCATCTAATGAAAACATCCTCCTGTGCTTCCACCTAAGAATGTCCTGCTTAAAGGTGAAAGACCACCAATTGCTGAGTAAACTTGACTCCACAAGAGCTGACAGTCTAAACTCTTTGCACCTCCTATTAATAGGTTTGAACACATCTGTTTGATTAGAAATACAATTAATGCAGGCAGAAGAGAAACTCCTACCTGAGTAATTAAATGGGAAAGAACACAGGGAGCCCCCTAAGTAACCCCTCTTCCCAGGTAGTTTGCAGTATACAATGTTATACTCTGAGTGCAGACAGATGGCAGACTCTGAGCTCCTTTAGACCTCTTTTTTTTTTTTTTTTTTTTTTTCCCAGTCAAGTGAAACTAAAGGATAAATGCAAATTCTCTGTGTACAAATAAAATATCAGAAATACAACTTCATTGGAACTGTCTGACTCTAAAATGTTATCTATAAATAGCAAACAATTCACAGACTGCTTCTGCCTGCAATCCTGGAGCAGATGAAGTAAAGGTTTCCTCTTTTATATACTTTCATATATACTTTACCTAGAGATGGTACCATTACTGGTATTTTCTCTCCCCATACACTGGAGGGAAACTAATTTACACTAACATCCAACAGCCCTTTGATATTTAGAGACTGAAAGCAAATGTATTAATTGAACAGCATGGGAAGGAGGTTCTCCCTGTATGGCCTTTCCGAATCTTTCTCCCACCTGCTTGAGCATGCAAATTTTATTTCCCCAGGAACAAAATTAAGTCAAAAGTAAAAATAATGTCCCAGACCTCTTCAGGCAGGGTTGACAAGCATCCCTCTTCCTCACATTCCCCTAAATTCCTCACATGTGATTTAACATGGAGGTAGCATCAAAAGTCCCATCCAGCAGAGATTCACTTCGAACCATGCAATTTCTTCAGCAATAAAGTAGGATACAAACAATTCTATAGCTTAAACTGAGAAATGAGAACTTAAGATTAAATTACCCTAAAGGATATATCTAAGCCAGTATAGTAAACTTAGATGAAGAAGATGAAGACAGATCACAGCCATGATGCACGTTAAGAAGCTAAGGTATTTCTAGTTGATTTCTCTATCCTGTTATGAAAGCCCAAAGAGAATTTTGAACCTTTCAAAAATCTAAGATGATATCAAAACACTGCTTATGCTTTCTAACATTTTTTATGCTTTTCTTTTGATGACAATAGCAGCAGGCCCCTTGTATAAATTGCACTTTGTTAATAATTCCAGTAGCAAGTAAGATTGAATACTTTATTTGTCCTGACCAGTAAGGAAACAACAGACATACAAACTAGTGCATAGCCAGGTGCTTCCAAGCTAATTAACAACTTTTTTGGTTGGACTAAGACAAGTTGCAAAGCACATATGCAAAACATGCAAGGAAGGAAAAGGGAAGAAAACACACCTACAGATGGAGGGAGAAGAGAGAAGATTAGATAAGGGTGGGGGGGAATAGCACAGCAAGCATTTAGAAATCTCTGCTAAAATCACTGCTTAGGTGGCTGGGTGAGAGGAGGTTAAGATAAAGGCAAAAGCTGTCTCTGAGCTCCCATTTACCTCAGCAGATAAACAACTTTGGATTAAAGGCAGAAAAAAAGCTGAGATGTCAGCATACTTCAAAAGCAGAACATTTTACTCAGTACACTTTCCATTAGCTGGATTGCTTCTAGCTCTCTCTCTCTCATATATTCCTCACTGATTTAGCTTACAATGGTGTCAATGACAAAGTTGAAGTTACTGATAAAAGCCTCATGGAATCAGTCTAATCCATGCAGCATAGACATGCTGTTCCCTAACTATACCAAACATTACTGTTGGGTAATTTTCTGCACAAAAACAGAAAAATGAAAAAGACATGCTTAGTATTTTTTCTCCTTCTCCCTCCATACATATTTTTATAATCTGTCCTTATGTGGCAGGCCAGATTGTTAAAAATTATTTATTAAAATTAATTTGGGTGGTGTGGGTACCAGAAAGGAAAAATCCCATGCATTAAATTTGATGTCTACAGAGCAAATCTGAGGCCAGATTCCTCTTTGGTATAAAAAAAAAGCTATTAAAGTGGGTAAACTAAATAGGCCTGGAACATCAAATAATCTAAACACAATTTCTAAATTTATGAAGTCTGAGAGCTGTTCATCTCTCTTTCTGCTTTTTGAACCCTCATTTTTTCCATATATCCTTTTTTGTTCTGTCACCTTATCAGGAACAGAGGGGAAATTTGATAATAGTCTTCAAGTACCTGAGGCTACTGCAAAGAAGGAAATAACCCATCTTCCTCATCCAGGGTGGATAAGGCAAGAAATAACAAACTCCAGCTGCAGCAAAGGAGATCCAAGCTATATGAAATATATATATAATATATTAAAATATTAAAATATTGGAGCCTGTTGAGTATTTGTGGAGACTGTTGAGTATCTGTCACTGAAAGTCTCTACAAATAGCTTAGATCACCATCCATCCAGAAAGACACATGTATAATTTATCTTGCCTTGACACAGACAGAGGAGATGATTTCTTAAGGCTTCTTATGCATAGCTCCTGTGATCTCATAAGGTAAAAAAGGTCTGGATTGGGTCTGGTAGGAACTTGTAAGACAGGTGACCTGACAAATTAGCTGTGGAGAGATTTCCGAGCATTCTCACCCCTCTAATCAACAATTATCCAATATCTCAAATGGGCTATGTTCTACCAAAAGTGTCAGCAACTTAGTAAAAAGGGAATTCTGAAGACTTTAGTCTGCTAAGGTTGTTTTCTCAATCCCAACTCTAAGCTGAAGTCTCAACTACAACCCAATGTTGACTGTCTGTGATTTATCGTCTTAGTAAATCCTTAAATCCTAATTAATTACACTGGGTGTTTCAGGAGGCACATTGGAGAGAGATCTTAATCTAAAGGGTGCTTTGAAGTGGCTAGGAATACAGAGTTGATCAGTAGTACCTGCTGAGGGTACATTCCCAGCTCCAGCAAAAGCAAGTAGCTCAACAACATCACCCAGAAGTGAAAACAAGGCAGACACACATCCACTGTCAGAAATCAGATGGAGAGAGAGACAGGGCTCCATTTGCTTGTCCAGTTTTATATCAGTTGCCAGATTTGAGTTTTAAAGTCATATAATGTATAACCAAAGTAGCTACATTTTGCATGCAATAACTCCAAAAAATCCTAATGAAAGTTGAGTAAGACAAAATAACATAACACAAAGTTTTTATTAACAGAAAACTGGTTTGCTTGTTTGGAAGCTATGCATTCCTATTGCTTTAAGAACACTTCAATTACATCTTGAACATCTTCTGAAGCAGGAAAAGGAGGAGATTCTCATCTCACTGTGACCTTTCCTGCCTCCCTAGGTACACTCTCCTCATTTCTGTAAGCAATCCTGCCTGATAATGAAAAAAACCAATAAAATTTTCCTCTTCAGCTTTGGAAGGCAGATCATTCTAAACAAAACAGAAACACAATAACCCATCACAAGCAGATAAAAGGAAACATAGACAAGAATTCTACAGAAAAATCTCTAAAAATTAGTTGGAAAAAAATGTTTTAAGAGTCCAGCACAGTCCTTCATTTATTGTCACAGAACACAACCTAATTTTGCATAGTTGGATATGAATAAAGTATTCTACAGATTATATGTCATTTACCTTCACCTGAGCTCCAGCTAAAAGACATCTGCCCAGAGAGGAAATAGACTTTGCTATGGTCCTTAGCCACCTTGAGGAAACCCAAGTGTAGCTGCTAATCTGAACATTACTGAGCACTCTGGCTCTAATACCACAGTTGTGACTACAGGACTGAAGCTGCTCTATTCAGCTGTCCTGCTGCTAAAAATATTAAAAAAATATTGGGCACCCCAAGCCCACAAGAATGCTAAGCATCATATGAAAATCAAAATAAAAGCAGTCATTGGGTAGGAGTTTTCTTGTGCTTAAACTAGTGCCATGAAAGATTATCTCCACTGCTTCCATGGGAGTGACACAGAAGAAAAATCTGTATGAGAAGAAAATCAGAAGCAGTCCTGCACCAGAGGACTTCAGCAGGTGGACTATTACCAGAGAGAGTAGGGCTCACTCAGTGTCTCACTGGGCTTTCCAGAAACCTCAGACAATATTAAAAAGGCTGCAAGCTTCTGCTTCAGGATAGGGTCACTGACAGGAACCATTAGCTCCAAAAGCAGTCAGTATCAAGGAAGAGCAGTCAGGGGAAGGACCTGGATAAACAACATGAATATATGGTATTTCCACACTCCCATTTACACAAATGGTACATGAAAGAAGGAAATGACCACTGAAGAGAATGAAAGACTGAAGTCAGATGAGAGGAGAGCGCCCAATACAACCCCACAGAGACTGGAGCAAATGTAAGGAGCCAAGTGGAGACATTAGAGAAAAGAAAGGCAGAAATTTGATATTGCTTTTATTTACAGAAGATGATGTACTATTAAGATCCTTTCAAATGTTTTTTTCCTAAGCAGTGAAAAACTAGCAGCATGCAGATATTTCATTTCTAGCAACAAAGATGTTTGAGTGCCTAGGCATGGACAGGCACATTACTGGGTATCCAGTATTGGTTGTGTCTTTACTGGTTCATTTATCAAGCTGCAGACCCATGCATTTCTCACTAGAAATCACTCTGGGTATATGTAGTACCTGATTCTTATTTATACTAAGGCTGCATTACTCATTCAGTGTAAAGGATCCTTAGTCTGTGTTGCCTCTATAAATCTTCTACACCACCATCACTTTGTGAAAAAGCCTTGGAATAAATGAGAATCACATCTGTAGGTTATAACCAATTATTGCACTTTATATTTTTAGTGTACATCATATTTTTAGTATTTCATTACTGTCCTGTTTTCTCCTAATACCTATTGACAGTGACTGCAGTGAGAACATTACATGAATTTTATTTTCACCCTGGACTCATCAGAAGGCTGTTCCACTGACAACATAAGAGAAAATCAAAAATCTATCCAGAGTAACTTCCCCTCCACAAGTTTACAGAACATAACCATGAGATGTGTCCATATAAGGTGCCCATACACAGTCATGATGGGTATAATAGACAAATCCAGATGTATGTACTATACACAGGACAGCAATAAACCAATTAAGTAGAATTAGATGAATACATTTTCAGGCTCTGCAAATAAAATCTACCACTTAGAATACAAACTGCACAGCTATTTGCATTTACTTTTAGTGTGCTCTCAGGGAAGTACTAATTGCCTCCTCAAATCCCTACATTTCATTGGAAAACACCATAAATTACTCTTCTTCTATCCCATATGCAAGGGGAACACATCTTTCAATATACTGCAATTATACCAGTTCTGGTATCTACAGTTCCAGAATTTACTCTGTGGCTGCACTGATAATAATGTAGTGCAGGCTTTAGCAGACTTAATGCCATTTTCAGGACACAGTGATACCACAGACAGACATAAATCTGTCATGCAAGATGCAACTCCACACTTTCTCACCTAAATTTTTCCCATTTCTAGGATACCCACACACAATTTCACTCTGCAATGAATATTTTCAAATTTAACTTTTTTAACTGTCTAAAGTATGGAGAATATTTTTGCCTGGGTGGCACACAATTATTATTATTATGGAGAAAAAGATATTGAAAGAGAAGAGAAAGGAAAAAGGAAAAAAAAAAGCATGTATGAGAAGAAAAGAGAAAATGTGTAAGATGGTGTGAGAAGAGTGAAAAATACAGAGAAAAGAAAACATGTCAAAGCAAGTCTGCAAGAAAAAAAGTTAAGAAGGGGCAGGAAGGAGAAAATATAACACGTTTCCTACAAGATGATATATAAGAACAAATATATGATTCTCATTATAATCCCCCATTCTGACAATTCATTACGATGCAGCAACTCAAGTATTATTACACTTTTCAATCTGCTAAAGAATAGATGTTAAGAAGATAGATGCTGAAGTATGGTATCAACATTTCCCTACAGCCACAAACCTCACTGTCAGCACAGATAAACCTGTGCCAGGATACCTTTCTTATCAGAATATGGGCAACACTTTAAAATCATGTTAGATTGAAAAGATCATTCTTGTTGCAGTTCCCTCAGAGCAATCAGAAGAGCAGCACAAGCATATGTTGAAATGAAAACACCTTTGCCTCTTGATAGTGAGATATTAATAATGCACTGGGAATCAGCATTAAGGGAATGATTTCTCCTTACTGACCTATGCCTGCTAAGATGCTGAGCTACAAATTTAAGTACAAGCACTCTGACCCAATCTTATCCTGGGAATAGACAGATTTGTGCAAATTTTCATTATCAAGACTTCTGAAAATTATATCTAATGAGAAGTGCCTTGTTGTTTGCTCCTAAAAGAATAAAAACCTGCTGTTGACAGCAAGAGATCTAATCCCTGGCCAGCATTTCCACACTGAAGGAAACACAGTTAATTACAGAGTTTTATTTGTTTATGAAAAATTCTAGGGAAGCAATAAAAGGAAAAGCAAGAATCATTAGTGAAAAACCTTCCTGATAGTGAGCTCTATCTGGCTGTGAAATTGTCTCTCAGAGGAAAAGAGTCCATTGGTTATTTTTAACTGGAATAGATAAAAATCCTATTGAAAGTAACGAAATTCAACACAATTCACCCAGAGCTTCAGAAATTCCTCAGAAATTAAGTCTTCTGAAGAGCTACATCCTTAGATGAAGGGTTCTACCAATGGTCTTAAAACCCCTAGGGAAAGACTGCAATTCTGAATTCACAAGAAACAATTCACAGGACTATTCCCTATTGGAATAACATTAATTCATCACTCATACCACATGTACTCACACCACACTTGATCTGGCTTAATAAGTCTTTCTCACTTCTAATTTACACACAAACATTCATGCAGCCTTTCATTTTTATATTTCAGGTTCATTATCTGAAATACCATTTTTTGAGTTATACCAGTCAACAGTTATGAAATTGGGATCAATGTCAGAAATATCACTATATTTTTTCTGTAAATGACAACTTTGATTTGCTAGCAAATTCCGTGCTTTGTAGTTAACAGTCATAAGAATTACCTTTATTTCTTGTACTATATTTTTATGAAATTGCTGTAGTTCTTCATTAGTACCTTGATTCTTTTTTCTTTGATGGTTAATCTAAACAGTCCTAGGAAGCAGGATGTCTCTTTTACCAGCTATCAGGGAACTGTTTGTTCCCTGGGGAAAGTCCCATTATTTCCATGAACTGTGCTTTCACCTACTGCATAACACTGGCTGACAAATTTCAAAGAAATCTGATAAGTTTATTTACTACAAGGCTGTCAGAAGGGGCAGATGTAGAACAAAATTCAGAAGCTGAATTGTAAATTAGAACCTGTTAGGTAGGTCCTATCTCCTTACCAGTTTAATTTTACTAAATTAAATTTATTCCCATTCTAAACAGGAATATACTTCATCCTAAATACCACATCACTGGACATGTTAACAAAAGCAGAGCAACAGATACAGACTGAATGATGTCATGGGGAGGATTTCTTCAAGTATTACTTCCGATGAAGTGAAGAATTTCTTTCTTCTATACACCCAAACATCAAGGGACTGTGCACAGAAAGGGTGTCTCAAAGACTGTACTGCTTCTTGCTACAATTTCCTACTCATTCTTCCTACTCATTCTTGTGCCTTCAAATATACATGATAATGTTAGTGGTGGGAAAAGTGTATAAATTATTATTGGCTAAATGAGCATTCATTTTGCATGAAGACTTTCTGTTTTATAATCTAATCTTTTCACAACTCAAAATCCCATTGCCCTACTATCATCTTCCATACTTCCTGGGAGAAATGGCAGACCCTGTCATCTTATTCCAGTTCTTTGTCCCATCTTTTAAATATTTCATGCTCTTCTGGTTATGAAAACCAGGAGATAGTCATCACAGCATGGTATGTCTAGCACACACTAGACACTAGCTGCTGGAATCTTTCATGAGTTATGATTTAAAATTTAAGAATGATGGACAGTTGGCAAATGAAACTCAAGTACCCTTTTTGACCTGACCCTTGAGAGATACTTTACTGCTTTCATTAGCTGTAGAATCAGACTTTATGCTGTTATTTCAATTATAAATAATTAGTGTTTAATTAATGTTGTCATAAACAGCCAAGCAAATACCACAGACTCTACTGAAGTTCACTGGATGATAGGTTTTAATAGCTGTGGCTCATAAGCACAATAAAATATTCTCCCCTTATGTGTTGTCAATAACAGCAGTATTTTCTCATGATGCTTATTTGCCACATATGAACTCCCTGTAAACCATTTACTATTTGTTATAAATGAGATTAGATAAAATTCGATAGATAAATGTGAAAGCTCTGAAGAGACATGAGCATTTTCTGCTCTGCAGTCAGCCAGCCAGATGTTTGTGCACAGAAACATACACATGGTCATCTCTCCCTTGACCTAAAACAGAGATATGTACAAAATCCTACTCTTTATAATTAGGAGATTAGATATTCTATGTGGTTCCTATACAGGTGAAGAAACTTTCTTTATCTGATGAAATAGTTGTGTATACTGCTGTCTTGATAGTCCTTTTATGCTCTGCAAGAATAACAACCCTTCTGGTTTTCCTGAAGGTGACTTCCATCCACAGGAAGAATGCCAAGATACTTCATTTCTAAATACTCCAATATAGTTTAGAATAAAAAAGTGCATGCAACAGAGTAGCTGTTCCAGTGTCACATATAGCCAAAATATTCTGTAAATTAATGCAGGCACTTAGCATTTTGACTTAGGGAAATAGATCAAAATATTACAGAAGTTGCTTCACCCCAATCTACCATGGAGACAAATGTTATTATAAAAGGGTTATTTCTAAAACTGTGTACATATTTAACTTTAGTTAGCAAGTCAAGGCACTTCATTAAATGTACACTAGAGTTTTCTTATTTTAAAGAATAAGAAAACTCTAGTGTGCATTTAATTTGTTTTCTTTTTCTTTTCAGTCTCCTCCATCTCTTCCAGTCTCAAATATGTAGCAGTGATTTATTATTTCCTATGGGGACTTAGAGAAATGCCATTTCATTTCCCTGTATCTTTCTATTTTTCTAGGATGACTTATGGTTGAGAGCATATTTTTACATGAGAGCCCAGGTACTGTCTTCTGATTAGGAAGAAAGAAGGGCTCAGCACACACATGGAAGGGGAGAAGATTCAAATCCCAGGCCATTCATTTCTTCTGTAAAAAATAACTTCCATAAGGCTACATGCATTAACAAAAAAGAAACACTGATGTTTCCAAAAGCCAATTACTGAAAATCTTGAAGGCTTTTGAACTTTTGGACCACCACCTTAGAAGAAGTGAGACAGAAAATACAGCTGGTGAAGCTCTAGGAAACTCTCCCTCTTTTTCCTTTCACCTAGGGAATAGCCTCCAGTCATGGGCTGACAGGGGAAAAACCCACCAAGGTCCAGTTCAATCTCTGCTGGGACACAGGCTAAGTCCTCTGAATTCCAGAGGTTCTGAATAAGGGCAAGGTGATGCAGATAAGCTTTTTTTAAGCTGCATGGTGGATGGAGCCTGCAGAGGCATCTGCCAGGAGGGGCTGTGGTTTGTACAATCCATGTGTGAGCTGGGGTCTCCATCAGTGCCTATCTTTGAGCAACAGAGGGCAACCACCAGTGCTTGAAATTGGCTGCCTTCCTCTGGTAAGCAGTACATGGAACTGAATATGTTTCAAACACACAAATTAGTGCTCTCTGCAGAGAAAACAATCCTAGCAGAAGTCATATCCACCTCAGAAGGATGCAACAGAGCTGAAGAAGGCAAGAAAATGACAATATGGGGAAGGTTTATGTGCAAATAGAAATTAAACTAAGATTATTCAATTTGGAAGACAGGATTAGGAAGATTTACAAGACCATGAAAGAGACAGGGAAGATAAATAGAGAATAATCAGTCACTATTTCACCATAAAGAAGAGAAATCAGATTAGCAAGACAAAGCTTTTTGAAAAATAAAAGGAAATATTTTCTTTTTTTTTCACATAATTCATAATTAAAGTTGTGATCACAAGTATAAGTGGACTGAAAACATCATTAGAACAATTCACAGAAGAAAATTCCGCTGATGATTTAAACACAAAGATGTAAATAAAATCTCTGACCTTTGGGACATGGGAATATATTTCAGAAAAGGGATAATTTTATATTGCACTGATTTTATGTTTTTTCTTCTTACTATAATATTTTCATTTTTATTTTAACATCTGACCATGACTGGATATGAACAGCAACATCCAGCTTCTGACTCTGTTCTGCCTTTTTGGACAGACGTTGTAGTTTTAAGAGTTAAGAGTAAAGGACTACAGTGTGTCATTGTATAAGAGAATGCATTTTTCATGCAAGGCCCTGGCTATAATGCTGACAGCATATTATGAATATAAAAGCAAAGTCATCTTCATAAAAAAGCTAAAAAGAAAATAGATTTGTGGCACAAAGCAGAAATACCCTAGTTGTGGTCTGTAGAGCACAAAGGGTAGATAAGACATTTCTTGGCTGTCTGGGAAGAGCAGTTTCATCATAAAGCTCTCTCTCTGTCTCCTTTTTTCCAATGACAGAATTGCATTAAAAAGAAAGATACAAATGTACACATTCCTAATCTCACTTTTCCCTGCAAGCCATTGATATTGCTGTCGTCAGGATGTTGTGGGTTGAGAATCAGTGAAGAGATGTCCCAAATAGATAATGTATCTTTAAAATGTTTTGGAATCCCTGTAATAAATAAGGCATATAACAGCATGAGAAATAATATGACTAAAACCTAAATGGCACAGCTCAGGAGTTATCAACTCAGCTGGATTAAAAGTTAAACCTTTAGACCTGAATAACTCAAACTGAGCTCCAGATCTGAACATAACTTCATATGTACAATTCAAACAAGCTAATTAATTTTTAACATAAGCAGTTTTGCTTCTGTGGGAAAAAGACTATCTAGCACAAGGTATGTCCATCCCAAGATAATCCCCTCAAGAATATGACTTATGTGACCTTCTAAGTGCCCTCACAATAATTATACTTTCTGAACACTGCTGCTATGCAACTCTTATATCCAGTATTGCTTGAGGACACCAAGATAAATAGTGAGTGGCTGTGGTGGCTTGATGCTGGCCAAACACCACTGCACCCACAAAAACCATTTATTCATCTATGCTTTAGCATAAACAAACAAGCTGCATGTTAATAAAGGTATAGATAGCTATTACACAAAAAAAAAAAAAAAAAAAATTGCTGTACATTTCATAAAGTACCCACCACCCTTCATCCCAACCACTTAATGTGGAGAATTCGGGTATGTAAGGCAAAACAAAGCCTTTCAGTTTCATTACCTTGCCCAAAAGCCCAAGTTAAGAGCCCAATTTTGGGCCAAAACACCACAGTTGTTGGTACAAAACAGGCATAATGGGAGTTACTTTCAAAGATACACTGACAGTTAACAAGCAGTAGATTAAAAAAAAAATCCAGATTTAATTGTGTGGTTTTTCGTTAGCGTCATTCACTCATCCAATATGCAGCTATCAGAGGCTGCTGAGTGCAGTGGAATCTGGCAGGGGTTTGTATGATCAGGACCTAGCTCTGCATAATGACCATATTGATAATGTCTCAGGTTGGCAGCCAATGCACATAACTCAGACATACCAGCACCCTTTTCCTCTGTTCCACAGTTAGTGCAGCTGCTTGCCTCTGCGAGTGCTTTACTGCCATGGCCAGCTGATTTTTCCAGGTGGAGATGAAGAATGTTCATAATACCCTTCAAACTATTCAGCTGCAGGAACTGCAGAGATTGCAAAGGGTTTTATTAAATGCAAGGAGAACAAAGAACTCACTGTCTCCTACAGCGTATTAAAAAAGTGGTTCCATGCATAAGCAAATAAATAATGATGCGTTCACATAAATATAATGGATTTCTCTTCCCCATCTATGGTTCTTTCCCTCCTGCAATTATTTCTGAGTGAAGTGAAATTGTAAATAGCTTTACCCACTAAATGATCTTGAGAAAATTATTTCTGAAGTGCCACAGTGCAGCTTGGGGGCTTTTCCCAATCATTCAGTGCTCAGATGATTAGCTTGAAGCAAATTTTTGCAACTATGCTCACCAGGGCAAAAACACATTGTGAGGAATGATGAAAGCAGAACCTAAGTCACATTTGATTTTCAGCAGAAAAAGGCTTTGAAACAGGACTGGAAAGATGCTGAAGGCCACAACAGAAGTGCTTGGAAGAGCTGGGGTTGTGAACTGGAACAGCGAAAGCTGTAGTTATCCATACTGAACTAGCTAATCTACAAACTTCAGCTCAGGATAGAGATGCCAGGCTTGGACTGCAAGAGAGCCAAGGAGAGCAGTGAGCACTGCATGTGAGAAATGAAGCACACTGGAAATACTGCCAAGAAAAGCCAGGTTGGGACAGCATGGACCAGCGAGCAGCCCTGGCAGAGCTGTTCAGTAGCCCTGCACGGCGCCTGGCTCTGGCCAGCAATGCTCAACCTTTCCACTAAAAACAGACCAGAGCAAATCCCTTGGTTTTACAGCTCCTTCAGAGTCTCAAGGCCCTTTATCTCTCCAACTAAGGGATCGAGAAAATAAGTAGTTATCTATCTAGTTTGAATTAGTTCCTTCTAGAAAATGGTAGAGAAGAGCCTTTGAAACACCTGTGTAAAACACTCCTGTGACTAAACTAATCTTCCACACCATTACCAAGATTCCTCTATGGATAGGCAGGCATGAAACTGCTCTGATTGAAGAAATGTACTGCCTTGGTCAGAAGGTGATTCTTTTACTCAGTAGGTTTCAAGAAAAACTACCAATTCCCTCCAATTTCTGTGAGAAGTTTACATCTTAAGAGAACTCAGCAGCCACAAAAAATCCCCTAAGTAGTCCAAATCTTGATTGTTTTCATAAGAAAGGAAATAATTTGCACAATATATCATTTTGTAAAACAGTTCATCAGCACTGATGCCTCAACATCATATATACAGTAGAAGATTGAAAGATAGGAGACTTTATTCATCATAAATACACACAACTTGGGTTCCATCAGGCTCCACATCAGCTGAGAAGACAGTGTGAACATCCAAGGAAGGGGCAGAGAATAAGGATGTCCAAAGAAAGAGTTTACTCCTGATTCTCATCATGCCCAAAGTTACCCAGCTTCACTCTGTTAACAGGAAAGGATGTCAGGATGGCAGCCCAAGGTGCTGTTAGGAAATGATTGGTGCCCATCTGCTCACTACTTTTCTTCACTAAACACGTGCACTGTTGTCACACTAAAGTATGGCTCATGTTCACTCTCTGATATATCCAATGCACACAAATAGGTTGTTTAGGAGGCTCTATAGCTGAGTTAAATCATTGAAAATCAAAACCAGCTGCTCATCAGAAAAAAAACGTTGCCACTGATGCAAGAGAGGTGTTGGTTGTGTTCCTTTAACTGGATGTGGTCACAAGGCAATATCTCCTCACCAATCACAACCCACACTACACATCTCTGCCTAATAATTGTAAGTTGGAAGAGAGGTCTACCCTAGCAGAGTTGATATGGCAGTCTTTCATATGGATACTGACTGGTTCTCACCCAAGAAATCAGGAGGAGTCAGTTCTAGGGGGCATCCAATTCTGCAAGTTCTCTGAGACTGAAGAAAGATCCACAATTATGCATAGCCCTAGATCTCATGATTAGAAGCAATAAATATTAGAAAACCATATGTAATCTTCTTCATCTCCTATTTTCATAGAAGAATTTGCAACCCATAAGATTGACTAGGACAGACTGAGTGTTTCTGTCAGAAACAGATAGAGTAAGTGGATGCATTAAAATGGATTTTTAAATGTATGTTGGCTTGAGGGAAACAGCTTTGCTCAAATCTTTGTAAACAGCTATTCACTCTCTCCCTGCCTTTTGAAACAGATGTTCATTGAACTGTGAGAGGGAAAAATACCTGAGTCTGGGATGTGTTAAAGATATGCAGCCTCATCAGAAGGTTCAGGTACACCTTTTGTCACTATGATGGGTACAGCTCATCCCTGCTTACAGTAAATTAAACTGATCCCAGCAACTGAGACCACACTGTGTCAAAGAACTAGGTGTGCAACAGAGCAGAAGATACAATTGGAATAACCATCATCAACAACATTTTATCAGCTAAGAAATGACTCCTCTGATCTCCGTCCTCATTGCTAATTTATTACAAAGCATCATCTATTAAGGAGTATCGTTAGATGTCTTCTTGGCTTTGATATTTCTTACTTGAAACCAGAGTTTAATTTTTGATCCATGAACATGTAGTGAGGGACAAACCCACCAAAGAGCTGTGAGGGAGTATCTCATCTGCTACAGTACCCTCCCTGGTAAATGAGAAATGAGTAATGAGTAAATGGCATGAACTGATTGTAGGAAAACAATCCAATCACTTTTAGCTGGCCTCTAATCAGTAAGTACACAACCATCTCTGCATTAAACCAATACATTCCCAGAAATAAACAGGGTAGAGGTGCTCCAGGACACTAAAGCCATCTCCCTAAAAATCTCTTGGCAAGAAGACAAAGACAGGGAACTCTCTGCTTCTTGGGATATTTTTGTGTAAATGATCAGTCACCCTCTCTATTAAAATGATACCTGTTTTTCTCTTTGAATACATTTAGATTCAAAGTTACTGTTTTTCATTATATATCCCTCTGCAGATTAAAGATCCATTAGTGCCTGTTATTTTCTTCCTGTAAACATACTTTTATACTGACACCAGGTCACCTCAATTTTGCTTTCCTAAGGTGTCTCTTAAAATGATGGAGTGCTGTTGCAGATAATACACCTGGGGACACTTTCAGATAGTTATTTTATTCTGTACCTAATTTTTTCTCTGATGTTTCAGATGTTCCAAAAGTTGTGTATGCAGGCTTCACATGTGAACTAGTTGGAATTTGATGAAAGTATAGAACTACAGCTGCCCTGTACTTCAAAAATAGATAAGGGTTTTTCCTTCTGTCTTTCTCAGATCCCAGATTAGAAAATGTTTGGGTTTTTTTTCTAGGTTCAACAAAATACTGTGTTTTTTCATTGTAACTTCATTCTTGGTGGAAATTTTCAATAGCTGCAATAGTTTACCCTAGAAGTGGCTGCATGTGCCTGTGGCTTAAAAGGTACATCTGGAACACTGAAACTTAATAGAGATTACTGGAGCTTTTTTCAGGAAAAGAAAAGTAGTATCAAATATATTAACTTTTAATACAGAGTAAGTGTCTGCTAGAAAAAGCACTGAAGTTCTGCTTTATTTTTGACCTTGAGATTACAGTTTGTGTGTTTTACAGAGTCACTGCAGCAATCTGAAACCATACATGCTTTGCATTTAACCATGCCAACAATGATGAATCTGGCTATGGGAGAGAATACTTAAAGCTGTCAGTTTGAATTAAGGCTACATTTATCCTTTAAAATGCTGCTGATAATAATGATTTCTCCCAAGAGTCAATAACTCCCTGAAAAAGATTAAAAAAGAAAAGCACAGGGAACAACAAATCAGATTGATATTTTTCATACAGTGTCCTCCACTCTACCTTCTCTGTTCAGGTGAATTCAGGAGCTTTATAGTTATGAACCTATGACTTGAAAACATATGGAACAAAAAAGTAGTCCCAGGGCATGAATTTAACAATCTCAGTGAGTCCTAAACAAACAATAATTCATTACAACATCTCTAAGGACAGGCTTAAAGTTAGGCACGGGCTTGTGCATTGTGTTTAGAGAAGAAAAAAAGATCTCATAGATACCATTGCCATTTTCAGAGAAAATCTTTCTTCTTCAAATCACCCTGAACTTTTTCGGATCCAGAATGTTTGGCTGAAGTAATTCCATGACCTCCCTTCTTCCCCTTCCCAAAGTGTTCCAGAAAAAAATACATCTTCCATTTTGATTCTTCTCACAGAAGAAAAAGGAGTGGAGAAACACAAGGGTAGTTGCACAGGTGTTTTTACTTCATATATAAAAGAATAATTTTGTTTAACATGTTTGCAGCATTAAGAACCAGTAATTTAGCAAGAACTGAAAAAATTTTCTGTGCTTTGGAAAAACTATTTGTTTTTATAATGTGTGGGTGGTGTAGAGATGTCATGACTAATGTGATTTGCAATACAACTCGATCAAATTGCAGTGACATCAGTACTGGTACAGAGTGTTAGACTGTCAGCCCCAGAATATAAAGTCCATAGAGTAGATTCAACTTGAGTTATAAAGGAGAGATTCCTATTGATTCCTGCAAATGTGTTGCACTGGGAGAGGCATTTTCCAGAAAGGCGACTGAGTTTCCTTCAGTTTTTCAGAAGAAGATGTCAAAGATGTCAGAAAACTACCAGTGTGCTTTTTAAAGAGGGCTAACTCCTTGTATACAGCCAAATAAAATTCCTCCAGATGAAAAAGGTCAGCCAAAATCTCACAAGGACATAACTCTCCATCACTATGGAAGTGGACTGGAATCCACCTTCTTTCTTCTGCAAATTCCAGTAGTCCTTTCTTGTGCTGTAACTATCAGCAGAAGCTGCTGAACACACATTCTCTGGGCAAATAATGAATTGAAAGGATAATAATTATCTCCATGTGGAAACCTAAGGCTCATACATACTTCAGGTTGCCAGATTGAAAATTACATCTATTAAGCCAAACAAATTACTTGTGTACTGTACTAGAGGTAACCCATAAAGGAATTTACTTCTTCTACCTTTGTACCAACCTGTGTTAATTTAGATGATGATAAGAGATGATTTGCCACATCAAATGATTGCAATAACTCCATAAATTTTTATACTATCAATTGGCCCTTCTCAATTAAAGAAAGAACAGAATTAATCATTGCAAGCCAAGGTTTCCTAGGAGATCTTCTATTGCTATCATTGAACTGATAAGAGGGGTCACGAGGTCACCATCTGAAATCTACCCAGATTTCAATAGACCTGTTACCACTACTGCACCAACTGATAACAGGCTGTATGGTTTTATTCCAGCCTGCACACTGCAAACATATCTCACTAATACTATAACCTTGGTTTATTTCCATATGCTGGGTAATTGCCATGTACTAAGCGATAAATTAAAAAGATTAACCAAAGTACTAACTACAATAAAGCAGCTAATTTAAGAATTTCAGCTCTATATTATCTTCCCTTTATTGAAATTGAACTTAAAAATCCTCCCTCTGCTTCAGCTAATGATAAAATGTTAGATAAAGATAGGTTTCTGTATTCTCTATTGGTTGACAAATAACAGTTTATCCTCTAATTATGCAGCTCAAATAACATTTTCCTTGACTGCAATTCCACACTTGCATATGGATCTTAGCCTGCCTAAGTGGAAGACTGCCCCCACAGCAGTAGTTTTCAGTCTCCTGCAGGTTAGAGGACAGAGAAGCTGTCAGCATGTCAACAAAGGCATTTCCAGAAAAAATCCCTGGTGTGATGTGGAAATAGCGAAGGCGAAGAACAGATCTCCAAGGCCCCACCAATATTCTGGAGTTTATAGAGCTTTTGCCATTATCTGCAAGCCTTTCAATGCACATTGAAAAGCTGTAGTTAAACACTAATGAAAACTCCTTCAGTTAACCACAACTCATTAAATCTTTGGGGAGGATGTCTGCCCCCTCTGCATTGCTCCCTAAATAAACAGTGTGTGCTGATGGTCAGAAAAACAGGAAGAGATTCAGGCTATTTTGGTCCTAGGTATGAAACCCAAATCCTGCACCACTAGTCACCTGCCTGGGCTCTTTTGCACCTCAGTGTTTCTCTGACTGTAAGCTGTGAAGTTCTCCATTACTATTCTGAACGTTGGAAAGACAGAAAGTGTGTGAAACTGCCAGATGTATGCTCAAATGGGGGCTTTAGAACAAGGCTGTGCAGTTACATCTCTGAAATCCAAAATATGGATTTACAACGTGCTATCTTGATAGACATTGCTCCTTGCTACCATTCACACAATGATAAAATCATAGAATCATTAAGGTTGGAAAAAAGCAAGTTAAACAGGACTGCCCCCAGTACTGAGCCCCAGGGAACTCCCCTAGGGACTGGCTGCAAACTGGATGTGGCACCATTTACCACTCTCTGGACCTGGCCATCCAGACAGTTTTTAACCCAGTGAAAAGTGCACCTGTCCAAGCCGTGGGCTGCCAGCTTCCCCAGGGGAATGCTGTGGGGGACACTATCAAAGGCTTTACTGAAGTCTAGGTAGACTACATCCAAGGCCTTTCCTTCATCCACTAGTCAGGTCACCTGGTCATAGGAGGAAGTCATGTCATAAGCTGAAGATGAAGAGAAATCCTCTCCTCGTGGGCTGGCACATCCTGGGAGTACTGGGAAAGGTTATATGTTCATTGCAAGTAACCTTTAGCATCACACCATAGTTTTCCCTCTTTGCTGTACAAAAGCAACACAGGGCTTTTTGCCTGAATTGTATTTATTCTGCCAAACTCAGAGCACGTCTATACAAAGGACATAACTATGTCTTACCCCTCTCTGTGCTCAAAGTTGTCTCAAAACGAACCAGCCCAAATCTGCAGCTACATTACTGTGGGGCTATGCCCAGGCTAACATGTCCTGCCACTTAAAAGGTCCCATTAGCTAGGTCACAATGCCAGGCTAGCACAACTCTGTAAATTTTGGACTTGATCTTACTCACGTCTGAATAACTTCATAGTCAGGCAGAGTGTTCTCATATCCTTTTCCATCTGTCCCCTCTGTCCACTTCAGCTCTGTTTGAAAAAATGTTCTCAAGCTTCATCTTAAAAACAGTTTTCTGACTCTCTTCACCTGCCTGCCTCTCTTTGGAAACCGTCCAAAAATCTCACCTCTGTAATGGTTAAGAATTTTCCTGTCATCTCCAAATTCTATTTATCCATCACAAATTTTTATACTGTTACCTGTTTCGGTAAAATTTGCCTTTCTGAACTTAAAAAAACATTGCCCTCCTTTGTGCTTAACTGACTGATGCAGTTAAAGGGAATAACCACCTCCACTCCTAGCATTTGCTCTGCAAGGCTGAATAAATCAAACTGGTTTACAATCATTTTCTGGGAAGAACTTTTCATTCCTCAACAACCTAGAAACTCTATCTGTTTCAGAAGAAATTCATCTTTCTTGAACAGAAGTGACTAAAACCAGACACACTTTCTAAAAGAATCCTCACCAGTTTGGTACAGAACACTAATGCTTCCGCATTTCTGCTGGATGTATGACAGGTCTGCTGATATATCCTGGGATATAACTTGACATTTCCATCACCTTTTCATGTTTTTTCAAAGCCCCTTGTTTCACAAAACTGCACATTAAATCTCAGAGGAGTATGCTCATGTACAACATTTCTGATCCCTTTTAATTCCAAGCAAAGACAATCTTCATCAGAAAAAGTTCAGATCTATGTCTAGGCACAAATACCTTGGAATCTGACTATGTTCAAAGTTGGTTTTAATTGGATCTATCTTTTCTTTGTAGTAAGCTATAAAAAATGCTCCTACTAGAGTTGTGACATTTTCAGTTTGGGACTAATTTATATTGATGCAAAAATGCAAAGCAATTGTAGAGTACAACTACACCAGATGTTTTCCAAACCAGTTTCTAAACCCAGTTATTTTTCAGAAACAGTCAGTTAAGAGAAGCAGAATGTTCTCCATGTCCCTGGACTGGTTTACCCACTCCATTCATCCCTCTGATGTTCTGAGTACACCAAATACAAGAGCATTTTCTTCCCTGAATCCCCTTCATGCTTTTTGCAATCCTGCTACAATGCAAAAGATCCTGCAAAAGCAGTGTGGTTTGTCAGCCAGATCTGACATTGGCCTTGGCCTCTCTCCTCTGGAGTGGCTCTTGAAATTCAACAAGAAGATGACTCAAGTGCTGCTGGAAGGAGGGAGGGTACAGTGATGCCATTCATATCACACTCCATACAATTTCTGAAGTTCTCACAGCAGCACATCACACCTAATAATCTCTTCACTACCAGCTTTAACCAGCTCCTCTCTGGATCATGAATAAGTTCAATTTTTACTAAAGAAACCCTGTCAGGTATTTTGTATTAGCTTGCATGGGGTGTTTTCCCCTCTGGATGACTTAAGTTATTTCTTCTACTGTGGAAATAATTTGATTTTGAGCCAGGTTTCCAGTCAAGATAAGTCTGTGAAGCTCTGCAGAAGTCAGTTCACACCACTTGATGAGCTCTCCTTCAGCAGACAGATATGGTTTTTTATCCCAATTGTTTCTTTAAGACAGGAAACAAACTTTTCCTACTATCTTTGTGTTTCAGATCGAATCCAGGACACCAGCAGCAAACCATGTAAATAAATTTAAGTACTGAATTGGTTTCACATAGGAAAACTAAACAAAAAAAGTATGTACTAAAAACGTACAGGGCCTGGTTACAAATAAGCTAAAATCTCAGTTAAAAAAAAGTGCCAAGATTTCAGATCAGTTTGCAAATTCGGCAGCTTTTAAACCTTTTCCCCCCAAACAGAACAGGAAAAGTGGTAGGGAATAAAAGTCCTGCTTTGTGAGCTCAAGATGGGCAGAATGATGTGTACAGGGACATGGAGGAACCTGTAGAACAGTAACTTAGGAAGATGACTGCTATTTTCAGTTCCACCAATGACATGCTTCATAAGTCTCAATAAATTCCCTCATTTCCTGTGCCTCAATTTACCTAGCTACAAGACAACAATAATGATTCAGACACTACACAGCAGTTTGATAATCAGAAAACACAACCTAAATGTTAGGTATTGATATCTAATTTTTTTCATGTAAACACAGGACAGCCCTTAATAGTTGTAACAAAACTGCACTGAAGTGTTAGAGATCATGTTTTCACAGAATCCCTTTTAATTTAAATCCTCCTCAAGTCTCCTTTTATCTCTGCCCTATTTTGGAGAGGTATTTTCCATATTGATTTGTCTTTGCTTAGGTAAGTTGGTTTTTTTTTTTAGAATGAGAGATTTTCCAGGTGTTCTCTACATTCATAAATGGCCTTTGAAGCAATCCAATATAATTTCAGCTATATTAATTCAATCCACTTGCTATCCTTGAAACAATTTCTGACTTCGAAGAAACCAACGTTTGCATCTAATGTAGCAAGTATTGTAAATTGCCCTTAAGTGCTTAAAAATTAGTTTCAGGCTGTATCTGGCATCCATTTGCCACATAAATGCAGTGAATATGAGGCTTTTATCAGCAACATCTAGCATATCTGAAAGTCATAGACTAACTGTCAAATGGCAATAAATTTTGTTTGACTCTAACCTAAGTAAGATTTGAAATACAAGAGAATGTTGCAGTCAGTTAACACTCTAGGAAGCAATATATTTTGCTTGATAAGTATGGCAAGGAATCTCTCCCAATATGGGGGGTGTATGTGCATATATACCACACCTGGATGATGAGTCTTCATTTCTTATCAGATTAGTTTACAGCACATTACAATCCCACCACTTTAAAGCCACACCCAAGCTCTGTGATGCAATGAAGCTGAACAGACACGTTCAGCTGGTGGTGTGTCTGTGAGCAGGCATGCAGTCTGAACCCCTAAATGATTAAAAAGGGAAGACTTCTACTGAAGTAAGAAGAACAACGTCAGATTAATCCTAATGCTTTCTACCTCTAAACACAGGCACCAATATACTAGTTTTCCAAATGTAAAGCTATAGTACTCAATTTTAAGCACTTACAACTAAAGTAAATAATTACTTAAAAATCTGATTTTCATCACACAAGAATTGTAACTTCCACTGAAGACAGTTATGGCCAAAAGCATTCAAGCTTAGATCATGTATAATAATAATAATAATAATAATAATAATAATAATAATAATAATAATAATAATAATAATAATAATAATAATAATAATAATAATAATAATAATAATAATAATAATAATAATAATAATAATAATAATAATAATAATAATAATAATAATAATAATAATAATAATAATAATAATAATAATAATAATAATAATAATAATAATAATAATAATAATAATAATAATAATAATAATAATAATAATGGTATTGAAGTACATAAGTCTTATTGGGTGTCCTAGTTTTTCATTTTCCTGAGTTTGCAGATAAATATCTAAATAGGTGCTTACACTGCTGCATGTGTGAAATGAATGCAGAGGGATGTGCCATTCCTCACCTCCAACCTTCATACTCTTTCCATCCTGCCACAGGTTCAATAGTCCCTATGACAGTTGAAAAGTACTTGTGAAATCCTCCTAGCTCTTTTTTAAGGGTCTACCAAGATCTCTAATGGTTCTCACTGTTACTACATTTTAGGACTCACTAACTTTCTTGAAAGTTAGGAGTGACTTTGATCTCCATCTTTCTGAAGCAAAATAATTTTGAGGTATTACAATGTTCAGCTCTCAGAGGATTACTTTTTGTAAAAAGGCACTGAAAATACTTTGAAAGAAAGAGATCTTTTCCTTCACCTTAAATTTTACATGGCAAGATCTTGGTTTGTGTGTAGGCAGAGCAGGAGGTAAGGCTGTCTGGTTCATTTAATGAATTTCATATAATCACATCAGAAGCCTGTACAGAAGCAGAATTAACCAGGAATGGTTCTTTAGAAAAACCCCTCGAAACTAAGCAATTATTTGAAAAATTGGCCCAAATTCTCTTGCATTTATGCCAGTTTAAATGTGATGCAAATTCACTAGCTTCTGTAGGACTGCTTTCAGATCACAGCCATAGCAAGAAAAGAACCAAACCCAATCTTCTTATTCCCAGCTCATAAGCAACATGAATTCAGCCTGAGGTTTATGAAATCACTTCCGTGCCACATATCCCTCCATTCTTCCTCTGCCTCATTTGCTGAACAAATGAAAAAAATCACTTTCCGTGAAAAAGAGCAGTAATGGAATTAAAGCTGTGAAGGTAACCTTAGCCCATTCCAGCTCCAGTCCACAGCAAACTGCTAACTGCTGTCCCAGAGAGCTGCACTCTGGAGTGGCCCAGCAGCAATCTCATTGACTTTAGCTTTCTGCAGGAGTAGGACACCATTCCTTCTCAACTGGACCCCCCCATGCATTGTCTGGGGCTGCTTTTCTCCCTTTTCAATTGGGTTTTAAGACAATGATACTTTATTATCCAATAATTACATGAGGTCACATTATTTTTAGATATATTATTAATCTATTGGGGGGGGGGGGGGTTAAAAGAAAGGGGAAGAAAAAAAAAAACTAAAAAGGAAATAGAATTCTTCCTCAATGTTCCTATGTAATTTTCACAGCTACACACTGTATGTCATAATGTTGCCCCTCACAGGCTACAAGGATGAAGCTTGAAGAAGAGTAATGGGAATAAGGAATCAAGAGGCATGGCTCAGTCAGGATTTCTGGTTTGTGTTGCCACTCCCAAAAGAATGCACTGACTAGTACAACACATGTTGTCCCTGTGCTGCTGGTAAAAGGGATAACAATATTTCCCTCCTTTCTTAGGGCATGTCAAGAGGGTCAGGTAGCCACAGAGCTGCAGCCAAAAGACTGCACTGCATTTCCTTCATCCTCTCTCCCTACAGCTTCCATGTGCACTGGAGCACAAACATGCCTAGCTCTAAACACTTTTCTTTCATTAAAACAGAGGGGATGCAAGTAAGGATCCTCTATACATCCTGCTTGCACAGGGCTTAGCACAGGAGAATGGCTCTGGGAACCATTCCTCATCTCTGTAAGGCTGTAGTCAGAAGGTTGAGCTAGGCACAGCAGAGAGCATGCAAACACATATTACAGTCAAAGAGAGGGTCAGGCTCAAGTCAAATCCAGCTCTGGATTTCAAACTCACATTAGAGTCTGGAGAGACTGCTTTTCAGAACTGAGAACCTGCTTTTAGGGGGATGTATAACAGTAATGGTATCAGAAGCAATGAGCTGAGGTGACTGTTAGCTATTTTCTCAGGACCTAGAGAGAAAAAAAACAAAACAGAAATGAAAGATAGGGAGGAAGAGAGGACAATGTTGGCAGCAAACACTCATCTACTTCAAAATAAGCAGAGAAGCACGATAGTAAGGAAAATCCTACAAAAAGATACTACACTGTCAGCAAGAAAGAGCTGCTGCAGAGGGAGATCAGCAAACAGCCTTATTCTCAAGGCCCAGGGATTTTGAATTTTAGAGAGATTAAGCAGACACATGATACTGGTGCAGCAGTAGAGCATTATGTCCAGTTCACTCTAAACATGTGTGTCTTAATACTGCTTTAATTGTCTTGATACTATTTATGACATAAACTCTGTAAGAAAGACATCTAATATGCAGAGCACACATATGGTCCCTTACTAAACACAAAGTAGGACAGGCATTCCCCTCTAAGAGCAGCCTGCTTTACAGATCCAGCACAGCACAATCCCACATTGTCACTCCCATGCCATTCGTCCCTCCAGTCATTATCAAACAGTAATGCACATTGTAAATGAGAACAGGCTAAAGGGCTAAATGTTTCTCACTGCTTTCAGGAAATTACTGGTGTATTATGTACCCAGCTTCCCTACTTGAACCTATCTCTGTCTATCTTTGGGAGCCCAACAAAAAACCAAATGATACCCTAAGGATGTTTAACTTCCTCTACATACTTCCTCTTTTTGCTAAGCCAGCCAAATGTGAGGCTGGCCTGCTTTCAGTATGTGACAGACCAAATTCAGATACAACTGGCCAAGTTCAAGCAAGGTATATGCCATGCTCTCCTAAGAAGATGATTAAAACTTAAGGAAACGTTAAGTCGAGTCATCTTAAATCAAGGAAATGGGGCAATTCTGTAAAAGGGGAAAAAGTATTTTGAGCATTTCTTAGAAAAAGTCTGGGACACATTCATAATGGCACAAAATTCCTCAAGGGTGTTTTCTTAAAGGATATGCAGACTGGCGCTAGCCACAAAGCAGCAGGCTGAGAAGGATTGTGGGAGGGAGCAAGAGAAATTTGGGACAAGAGAGGGTGGTCTAAAGCAGTCATGTGCTAGGAGGCTGAAAATAAATCAGCTCACAAAACTCACAGAGGCTGTTATGCAACAGTGCGTGAGATGCACAAGTATCCTCAGATCTGGTCATCAGTATCAGCAGCAAAGGCAGGAAAGAACCTTTTGGCATCCAATGTGTCAACTGTTGTTCAACTGCTTTCTGCTTATTATCTTAGGAGGAGAATGTAAATACGATAATGTTTTATTTATTTATATATGTCTTTATTTTAAATTGTATAAAGGCAACCTATTTGTAAAGCAACAAAATGCAATTTCACTACCCTTAAGTGTAATTAATTAATTTCCTTGAGCTGATATAAACGTGGCCAAGACACTCCTGGCACTTTTCACTCCACTGTTCTCCCCACAAAATGTCTCGTCAGTAACACTGAAAAACTTCTGTCTCATAGAGGCTTCATCAGAAAAGTCCATCCATATCCTTAGTGTGTTTCTTTCCTGACATACCTTCATTTTGTTTAGTATGTCAGGTTCCTCTCTCTTCAGCTGTTTTTCATATTTCAGAAAGCTGCTGGGACTGAGACAGAAACTCAAGAACTTACTTCACCCAAGTTTAGACCCAAAACTGGCAAAAAGGGTACAAGGAGAGGCCAAATAGTCTTTCACTGCTGGGCTGCTGTTGGCCCAGGGCAGGAGCAAACAAAAGTGAATCATGTCTGCTGGTGGTTCAGGACCCTTCTGACAAGAATTTCATGGATTTGGATCTGATTTTGTAGAGGCACTATCAACTCAGGAAAACCAACACATCCTGTTATCATACAAGCACCTGAAATGCAAGGAGTCTTTGGGGAATGCCTCAACAGCAAATACAAGGAATGATTGCATAACAGAGATTCCCTTCCTGGCCATATTCCCATTCCCTTCCCTTCCTTCTCCAAGTCAGCACAAGTGCATGTGAGCTCCTTGAGCTACCATCACTGCATACATATGGTGAAAATAACAAGAGAAGCTGGCAGACAGGCTATCACTTTATCATTGTAGCCATGCTCTATCAATTGAATTCAACAATTCAGCACTTTCCCCAAGAATACCGACACACAACATATCCAAACTAATATAGCCATATTAAAATTCCTCTAAAGGCTCTAGCTAAAGGGCTAGTTTCCCTTGAACAGGAATCAAAGATGTGATGAGAAAATGTACAGTTTTTTTATTACCAATTATGAGGGTATTCATGCAGCACTGCTTAAATATTATCTTCTAAAACTGATAAAAGGGCAATGTAAAGGGGAGTTCTTCAGAGAGCAGGAGACCAGACAATTAAAGCTCTTAATTACAAGGCAATACCCAAGACCTTAAAGATCATACCCAGACTAAACTCTGTCCTTTATACCAATATTCATCCCCCTAATATACATCTCTTAAAAAAAGTCTACACATCATAATTTTCTATCATATTTTTAAGGAATTTTAAGAACATTTCATGCACCAGTTAGTTCAAAGATACCATGATACATTAAAAGTTCAAAGCTGCAGCTTCTCTCTTTCCTTTTATATCTCATTTTAAGAAGGAACAGTTGCATGCAATTTAATATTCCTCTTCACCAAGTGTTTGTACTTGTTGCTCTTACCCCAAGACTGTTGTAGAAACTCCTTTAACACAGAGAAGAAACAACCGTAGATACTGTACTCATGGTAGTGAAACAGACCAATCACGTTTGAAAGAATATGGGAAAATTCAGCCCAAGAGTCCAAGGTGCACAGAGGAGCACAGGTGACTCACCCCCAGCCACCTGCAGCTGCTGCCTGTTAGCCACCATCACATATCTAGACAGCACCACGGTGGGCACACTGCTGTTGTGAGGGAAAACATGAGCAGGTGGTGCACTACCACCTCTAATTCATCATCTTAACCAGTGGCATGTAAAAAGCAGTGAAAAACAAAGTGTTATTAGACCTGAAAAGTTGCCATAATTGCAATAGCATTGCTAACTAACCATTCAGCCCCATGTTCTGAGTAATTAGGGCAATGGTTTATGACCAGCACTTGGTGGCATTAGCAAAATGGAGCAGGAGATCGAGCGTGACGGGTGACTTGGTGAAGAGGGGGAGGAGGAGAAGATGTAATTTACAGCTTTAAGGAATCACCTGTTAAAAAAACATCCTTCTTTACTGGAAAGGAAGTTCTTATACTCTATGGATAAGGAAAGGGGATTCAAGACAATGGCAAGGTGACAGTCTTTTACAAGAACATTTTTGACTTTTCTTTTCTCCCCACATCCGGATTATGAGATTTTGCTCTGACAAGTCAGCAGGAGAAAGGAAAGTCTAGCAGTCAGGCTTCTGCAAGATAAATTCTGTATGCTTAAATGATTTGAGAAAGATGTTACCTTACTTCCTCTTAGAATGAAAAGGCTGATGTAAGTCACCTACACTGCAGCTCAATACACAGAAGGAGGGGACTGGGGGAGTTCACATAAAGAAAAATACCACGGAGGGAGGAGAAGCTCTTGCTTCTTGCCCTCCAGTGTAAGGCTTCCACAGTGAAGATTCTGCAGAAGAGGCAAAATACAGACATGCATGACTTATTTTTTCATGGCCATTAAGAAATCTACCCTGAACTCTAGCACAACTCAAGCTAACTTTTTTTTGTTTTAATTCTTATCTGAAGTCCAATAGCAGGGCCCAAAATACCTTTTTTTAAAAATTTCCAGAATTCCTTTTGTTAAAATTCTTTCAGTGGGGGTAAGAGAGGGGATTTTTGATGGAAAATTGACAGCAGTGATGGCATTCCCACACTGCAGACAACTGAAATGTGCAGACTATTACATGTCTACATTTGTCTAGTTTAAGGTTCCAGCCACACAATCATGTCATGCTTTCACTGTTAAAAAATTAAAAGCTCTCTTAATAAGTTGCTGTTTACCACTGTAGGCAGCTGTAGATTTTTATTTCCACCCCTCCATTCTACAGAATCACAGAGTTATTTAGGTTGGAAAAGACCATTAAGATCATTGAGTCCGAATGTAACTTAACACTGCCAAGTCCACCACTAAACCATGTCCCTGAATACCACATCTACACATTTTTTCAATCTCTTTAGGGATGATGACTCTATCACTTCCCTATGCAATGCTTGTCCCTTTCTATGAAGAAAATTTTCTGAACAGTCAATCTAAACCTCCCTCCCATTGTAACTCAAGGCCATTTCCCCTTGTCTATCACTTGTTTACTTGGGAGACTGACACCTACCTCACTACAACCCCTTCTTTCAAGTAGTTGTAGGGAAAAACAAGGTCTCCCCTGTCTCTTCAGGTAAATACTACCTATCTCTCACTGACAAATTCTTCAATTGTTTTACCAATTATTATATTTAAGAGCTATCTCTCCTCTAAGGTAATAGCAGCTGTATGAGTACAAAAAGTATTTCATTCACAATCATACCAAGACTAAATACATTTGTTCCTACTCAATACTGTCCTTCAACACAACCTTTGAGTGATTTAGTCCTTTGGCCACCATATTACCCCAAGAATTCATTTTCATCCGAGTAAAAGCCATGATCCTGAAATCTTTAGCAAAAATCAGTACTTCCTAAGGTACTCTATAAGGATGGCTTACATACTTTGTTTTAAAACTGATACATTTCAAAACAGACACTTTGAAATGCATTTTGTTCAGCTGCCCTCAATTTGCAATACAATTCAGTCTATCAGTGACATTTCATCTCTGAATGTTTGCACTACCCTCTGTTTGAGCCATTCAGTGCCAGGTGGTCTGTGAAGAGGATTCCCAAGATACCTTTTTCCTATACATATGTTTTTCCTCTCCAAACAGCTGTTTAAGGCACAACTGCACATTCTTATTCATTCAGAGGATCTTGCAACCCAGGTGGCAGTGGCATTGTGAAGAAGAGAAAATAAGCCAAGTCTGTCAGATAAGGCAGAAAGAAAGGGTCATGTTGGAAGAATAGATCAGCAGAAGAAAGCTGGCATACATGAGTGAAGCAGGAATGACCCTCCTCCACATTTCACATCACCCATCTGTGGGGCTGGGTGCCTCTCTGTATCTGAAACAAAAGGCTCTGAGACTGACATTGCTGTTCCAGGCTCTGAATTGAGGGTATGTGCAAGGGGGTGTCAACAGTGAGAAATACACATGGTGGCCATGCAGGGAGACATAACAGGACTGAAGAACCTGTATTCCCATGATAGGAATATGTTTTTTTCATGGGAAAAAATTTAAATTGACTGTCCCTTCAGTCTTTGTTTTTCTGGTAACAAAGTCAGCAGATTCTCATAAGGGAAAGCAGAGGCCTTTTTTCTCCTTAAGAAAATATCCTTTTCCAATGGGAAGTAGAAGATTCTATAGCCTCATCCCACCTGCCACACAGCACTGCACGCCACATAACAGCATGCCTGGGGAAACTGGTAAAGGTAATAACATTTCCTCTGAACCCTTAATGGTGGATGAAGAAAAGGGCACTTGGTCCTTCCCCTGCTCTCTTGGAGCTGTCACAGAGATGTGCTGCACCCATAAAACAAGGCAGGGGCTGCTGAGGAATTCAGAGCTCCAAGAGAGCTTGTTTAGCTTTTTCCCATCCTCCAAGAGTCAGAGGCCTATAGGAAGTATTGTGGTAAGCACAACAGCAAGACCTGAGAGGGGAAAAAAGTGTGTTTCTGGATTTATAGCCATTTGTTCTGAGCCAACTGACAGAATCCTAAGTGGGAGGGTGAGGAGCACAGGGTGCAAAATTAGCCTGCATTTAAATAAGAGACATGTGGGTTTGGAACCCCTCCCTCCTCTGTTTAAACAGCCCATGGCTGCCGTGAACAAAGCCTAAGAAGATTATGTTCTGTGAGGATAATCTCAGCTCTCTAGTGCTGTCTTGGCTGCAGAAACACAGCATTCCAGTTTTCTCACAGGGTCATTTCAACCCTTTCCCTTCAGCTCCTTGTATGCTTCTCCAGCTACTCTCTGATTTCTGGAGTGAACTTTTTTAATGTTATAATTATCAAGGCCCCTTGGATTTTCCTGCCATTTAGGCTTGAGAGAGACAGATTCCTCACCTGAAGGTAACAGGATTAGGTGCCAAGGAGCTTTCTCAGCAATCTAGGTACCCCTTTGGAAAGCAGAGGAGCAGCATTCCCCATGTGCCTGAGGACCCAGCAGCCCAGAGCACCTCACTGTCCACCCAAACACATTATCTCATCTGAGCATTAAATAACACAAAAAATATTCCAGCAGCTCAAATACTGAGCAAGCAGTAATGATGCTGTCACTTTGGCAGAATGTGCAAATAGTGGTGCAGATGGACAGCATTTGTGAAGGAAATGAGCAAGATGAGAGAGGACCCTTGGATCTGCCCTGTACAGTGCCCATTGCAGCTGAGGGCACACAGCTCTCTGCCAGTCAGGGATAGCTGTTCCCATCCTGGCACACCCTTCCCCACTCACATGCAGACTCTCTTGCCTTCCCTGTGACAAGAGTGCAGAACAGCTTGCCTGGCAGGCACTGGGCACCACTTTAACCATGCTGAAGCCTGAAGAGTGCCATCTCTTTATGCTAGGTTTGAATTCACTCCGTGCCTGCCAGAAGACTGAAGAACATGCTGTGTATGGTTTTCACCTGCTTTAAACAGGTAAAACAGGTAAATGAATGTCAGAGATATTTTACACGTCTGAATATGCTTGGTTGAATATGCATAATATGCCTTGGTTGCAAATGCTGTTTCCCATGTTTTGGGGTACAGGTGCATGTTGCCTCATTTACATCTACTAATTGTATATGTATATAAGATATGTATATAACAAGACAACTGATAAATATGCAGGAAGAATAACTGGGGAAAAAAAGCAACACAAGGACCAGGAGTCAAAACACTGTTAAGAGCTGCAGCCCTTCCCTAAGGTAGGGTCTGGGGTACCTGGAAGCTCATTGCACAGGACAGGCACAAATCTCTAGACTTCTCTGTGCCAAGACCACAGGATCAGCCTTATCCAACACCTGGATGTCATAAACCCAAAAAACAGCCCAAGAATGTACCTTCTTCCTCTGGCCCAATGAAGGTTAGTCTGCATTGTACTTGGTCTTATCATACTACCTTAGTCTTTCATTTGGGCTGTGGACACAGACCTCTGGCACTGACATGAAAGCAACAGAGCAAATAACCAATATCACATAAATAACCAAAGTAATTTTAACTGTTCTTTGTGGTATCAAGTCCTGCAGTGTTGACACCAAACAAATTCCTTTGACTTCTATGGATGTTTGGCCTGATTATGGATTATCTGAATCAGCCTGTGTACCACAGGCTACAGAGGAAGTAGAGCATCAGAGGAAGAAAACAAACATGAATTGCTCTCAAGTTCACCCTCAGGCTTAAGAAAGATTGAAACCAGCCAGTACATTGCCTCATTCCATCACAGTCCCACTGATCTGGAGATGCTGCATCAATATTTGCCAGTCCTTCATATCAGAGCTCTGGATGGGAAATCCCAATTCCCAGTAAACCCAAATAAATGCCCAAAGTAATTTAAAAAACAAATGCTGAAATAAACCCACTTATTCTAATGTAATTTCTTTTCCAGTGACATGTTGCAAAGCCCAGCAAGAGCACACCTGCTGCATGAAAACCTCAAGGGCATTTTATGAGATTTCCCTCAAACTCAGTAAAAATGGCCGAGAAATTATCTTTGTGTTACAAAGTACCATGTCTTAAAACACATTAGAAAGCTCTGAAGGATGCAATACAGTCTCTGTAGTCAAGAACTTTCAATCCAAAGTACTTCCATCAGGATATACACACAGTGCAACTGATTGCAGCCCTCCTGAGGTGCCAGGTAGTAGCTACACATGGTATAAAGTAGTGGATCAAATATCACATGGGATAAAAAAAAAAAAAAAGGATCAAATGTCAACATGCTTCTGAAATGCTGTAAGGACATTCAGTGTCCTTTCAGATCACATAGTTGCTCTGGATGTAAACACACAGACAGCAAACCCTTCAAGGTCCATCTCCTGCTGGAAATCCAACACACAGGCAAGGAGCCAGCTAAACCACTTCTGTCTATAAATGTCCTGAGCCTTCCTGGTGTACATGCTCCTAGTGGCTGGATGCCTCTGCCACAGACCAGCTCCCCAGTGCAAGCCTTTCATTTTCTTCCTGCAGCAATCCAGCTCAAAAGTCTCAAAATGTCAGGCATTAGAAAAAGGATCAACAAGGTGAAGTCTGACATCACTTGGTGCTATTTGACATGAGCATAGGTGTCTGCAATTCTCCCTGCTGAGAATCCTGATCCCCCAGGCCCCACAGCCCCACCAGCAAAGGAAGAACAACACCCCAGCTATGCAAAGAGAGAAGTACTAAAATGACAGCCACTTTGCATTTTTAATGAGGATTGTCTCCTAAGTGTCTCTGTACCTCTACAAAGCCCTCATCATTGCCTCAAAACCCATCTTGTTTCTCTCAACTGATTAGGATTTTTATTCTTGCTTGTTTCCCCTCCTCCCTGCCTGTTCCTGTGTCCTTGGTGTTAGTGTGCTGTGACAGCAGCAGCTCTGTGGTGCTCTCTTGTCTTTCCCAAACGCCTCCAGCTCCTTGTGCTGCAGTCACCCCCAGCTGCCTCACCCCCTGCACCACTCCCTCGGGGCAGCCAGGAAAATCCTCCCCTGCCACCCCAGCCCAAGAGGAAGGAGCATGCACAAGGCCCTGGGCAGCTTCCACACTGCCCAGTCCATGGCTGTACCCTAAGCCTGTCCCAAACCCAAACCAGGGCAAGAATTCCATGTACATCAACCCTCCCACTTTAACACCCTAGTTTTCATGAATGGAAAACCTGGACAAATGAGAGGGTGCAGAGGTGCCACATGATCTTGTCCTGGTAAAAGATTCAGATCACTGGGAGACCAATATTCATGGTGCAATACAGTATACATGCAGAGTGAATTTAGCTACAGCCTGACATTCTTGCTTTCCTGCTTGTAAACAGAGATAATTGTGCTTTCCTAATTAGTGCATGAGTGTTGAGAATAAACATGGAAATTCTTGAGGCACATCTTAGCATAAGAACAAAACTCACAGAGGCTAAAAACATCTACAGAGGCCACAGGAAAGATTTGCTTAGCTTACAGAAGATGTGCTCAGAGAAGGCTGACTGCCTCCCAAATGGAACAAAACCATCTTAAAGCCATAAAACCTCCAGAGTACATTCAACACTAGCAGACAAACACTCCCCTTCCTCTCACAAGCTCTTCTGACCTCTGTTTTTCCCTCTACTGGTCATCCTAATACATCTTAACAGCTGTATACTTTAAATATACTTGTATACTTCACTAATGCCAGTTCAACAAGGCTGTAATTTCACTATGTTTCCTCAAGGCATGCACAGCTCAGACTCTCTTTCCTCCCAAAATCCAAGGTTTAGATGACTGTCTGTGGCTATACAGAGTGAAAGCTCTGGGTAAACATCAAATAATTCAGAGGTAGAATAAGCATTAGGAACTAAAACTGACTGACCTTTTAGTCCCTGAGCTCAGCCTTTTTGTTTTCCAAGCATTTGATGGACCAGTAACTCACTCTTCACTCCAATCACACTGAAATTTGAAGGTTCCTAAACTTAACTCTTCATTCAAACAAAACTATCCCAGTGGTCACAACAAAGAAGTGTGTGCTTGTTCTTCAAGTGAGATAACAAGGCAATTGTATTTCTGTTCTCTTTGTAAAAGACTGCTAATTTTGTAGCAAATGATGGCTTCTAACCTAGGCAGCACTGCAGCCTCACAGCACAGTTTTAGTGAGCAAGTTGAATCCTTTTGGCAGGTTTATTCACTCATAAGGAATTCCTTTCATTATTTAGCACAAATAAAGATATACCTTCATGAAAGGCTTCTGCTGCTCATGATGCTCACTTTTATATTTGATAGCTGAACAAACAGCTAGAGACCTTTGCCTGTTCCACGCTAGTGTGCAAGAGGGGTTCTCTTCTGAGACTGCCTAATTTTCAGAAGAATATTGGGTTTTCATATGGAATTAGATGGATTTTGCATCAGATTTTGCTTTCTAGCTTTAAACTCCTCTAAGGGAGTAAAAAGAGCTTGCAGCACACTTGGCTGATCCAGCAAAGCAAGGCACCACAGGGAGAGACTCCTGCCTGACCTCTACAGGCGTTGGATAATGACTTGAGCTGTGTGATTTGAATATCCCCATTTCAGAGCCTCTGATGCATCCTCCCCTGTAAGGCAGGGAGTGAACTAGGACTGTAAACAGCATTTCAGACCCTCTCACCTTAAGTTCTACATTAGACTAGGAAGGACCACGTAGAGACCCTATGCATGTCTTCTCTCTGCCCATGCCTGCTCTCCTCTTACAACAGCCCTAGCCTACCAT
The DNA here is from genome assembly GCA_013397555.1 of Urocynchramus pylzowi. Taxonomy (NCBI): domain Eukaryota; kingdom Metazoa; phylum Chordata; class Aves; order Passeriformes; family Fringillidae; genus Urocynchramus; species Urocynchramus pylzowi. The sequence goes on along the minus strand of VZRH01004960.1, from coordinate 355,925 downwards.
CATTTTCTAAGTCCCCAAAAGGTTTGCCACTGAGCTTTGAGAGAGAGGTGGGAGTTATTGCATCCCTCCTCCTGATTTAAGATGGCTGCACACAATCCAGTGTCTTATAATAGCAACTTGTTACTATTTTGAGTGAATGTGTGAGCTGGGTTCTGCTGCCCTGTGGCAATAGATGGTATAAAGCTATAGGTCTTGTTCACAGCACAAAATGATACTTCTTTTAACATCTCTGCCTTGTGTTACTGGCTGCCCTTTAGTCTCACATTATTGAAGACTCTGAGAACTCAATGCTGATCATTTGCTTCCTGATTCTTCACAGTCCTTTCACTGACAGTGAAGTAGCCTTCACTACCTCAAAGGCAGACAATCCTTTTCAGCATCTCCCGAGCTTATCACCTTCAACAGTCAGTGCATATTTTTTCCCCAGATTTTGCCAATGCTAAGAAAACCCAAAGCAGAACTGTGTGCTCTGATTATGTCCAAGCCAGAAATCGTAAGTGCAGAATTTGCCGGGGAAATCATTGCAAAATAAACAGATGAATAAGATACCCTGCATATTGCAAGCCTATAAAAAGCTGGGCTGGAACAGAGTGGGCAGGAACTTAAGGGCTGAGTGCCAGTCAGGATAGCTGAGGGGTCTGTTAATTTATCCCCCAAAGATTTCCTTCTCCCTTAGGTTGTAACTAATAACACAAACTCCTATCTAATGCTACTAATGCTATTATGCTGGAAAGCCCAAACCCGAGGAGGGAAAAGGCAGTGTCTGGCAGCAGATGCCAGAAATCAGCCAAGATCAGAAGGAGAGCATGTCTTCTGGCTATATGTATGAGATAAATGTGGACTTCATTTCTATCCATATCCCCCATACTCTGCTCCCCTGAACCCTCCCAGTGCCTCCTTTTCCAAAACTCTGCTCTGTTCATGTTGAAATGATAATTGTTAATTTATTCTGCTTTTCTGGTTCCTGTGCTAACCCACAGCTTGTGCTGCTTGGTGTCTAAGCAGCTTGTCCTGGGGATATGGTTAAACCTGCCTTTGATCAGCATTTAATCCTTCAAGGTGCTCCAGGGGCTGCATTTTCGTTTTTATGTGAAAGCAATGAGAAAAGGCAGAAAGGAAGGAACAGGACTTTCACTCTTTTTCTCCCTCCAACCCTCCCTGTCTCTGAAAGAAACATTTCCAATGGACTGGGGTGGTTGTTACAGGGGGGGGAAGGAGCTGCTCCATGGGCCTGATCCAGAACTGATGACTGTGAGAAGCAGAAGCCCTAAACTTTAGGAGCCTAATCTTTCCATCTCCACAGGTAGCCCAAAGATCTGTGCAAATTTGCTTCTCAGCTAAATATAAGCTGCTTGTTAGGGAGAGAAGTTTATTCTCCCCTTCCTTCTTTCAAGCTTTCATCGGGGAGAACAAGTAGAGGTAGCATTTTAAACAGATGGGAGCTAAGGGAATCTTTCAAAGTAAATAAATAAAAAGTAACTTGCAGTTCCTACACACAGCTAAATATGACTGTCTAGATAAAGCCCCAACTGTGGGGTACAGCCATCTGCAGGAATGCAGAAGCTGCAGTAGGAAAACAAGGGGTGGAGCTGGGGAAGAATTTGAGAAAGCAAGACCAGACTGGATGAAAAAAAGGCAGCTGATGCCAAACATCCCAGAGAAAGCTACTAGGAAAAGGATTCAGTTAATGCTCTGGTACAGCATCTCTAGGAAAACTCCACACCTAAAATCACCTAAAACTAAGTGGTGTGATGTCCACATCAATGTATTGCCATGGCACAGGACTTCCCCCAATGGGGAAAATGTACCATCCATTCAAAGACTTTACAAGCACTTGGTCCTTGGAAATCAAAGAGCAGCATACTGTCCACTTGTCCCCCACATTTCTGGCTTTAGACTCACAATGTAGAGGCCACAGAATGGTTCTTGTAAACCTCTCTGTAATGGAGCTCAATCATTGCAATGATATGGCACCTACTTTTCAGATGTTAGCTAGATCATGTCAGCCAAGCTCTTGGTGTCACAGAAATGAGATACAATACAATAAATGCCTAGCTAAGGTACTTCCAGAGTACTGATCAATGTAGTTGTCTAGGAAATGTATCATCAGGATACTAAAGCTGGTTACCATTCCCCAAGTGCTCTGGTAGGTTACTCAATTTGAGATTAAAGGAATAAATCAAAAAATGGTTGGAACTGTAACAGGAGACTGCTACCACTGCAACCACCTATATATGGCTTGGTTTAGTGAACTTGGGAGAGATACACTGTAGCTCCTGGACTCTACTTGTTCTTCAACAGAATTGTTTTGAGCACCTGATGAGAGGCTTCTTTTCTCTAGGCCTCAGTAATCTCATGATATTTAGTTTCCTTATGAAACTCAATTTTCAATGAAATGGAATTAATGATATTGTCCTATTTCGGTGGGATACTTTAAGCTGGCTCTAGACATGTAAACAGCTGTGAAATTGCAAGTAATAATTTATCTCATTTGCACTTGCTTACAGCTACACTATTGTAACTCTTTGTATGCTCCCGTAGTTCTGCTCTGCAACTGGAGATAGGAATTAGAATTTTAACCTGCCATTCATCACATCAGAAAATGTGAGTCACTCACCTCCAGTATTTAGGAAAATATTCTAGTAACTACATGCGATTTTGAAGTACCAAATAAACTTCACTGCTTGACTTAAATCTCACAAATCTTCATGCCATGACACCACACTGAAGGACTGCCAGCTGAATGTGCAGCAAACAAATGAAAATCCCTTAGCAGTTATATACATGACTTGTTCAAATACCATACAGGAGAAACATTTTTCATCTGGTATGGAAAATAAATTAGACACATGCCAGCCCCAATTAGGCATGTATTAAATTCTGTGAAACACCCCTTTTTATCACACTTAAAACATGTGGAAAGTACTGATCATACAGGTCTCCAGAAGAATTTATGCAGATTCCAGGGGTGATTATTTAGACAGGAGCTCCCTGACATCCTATGCTCCCTGCTCCATGGCTCTGAGCTGCCTCAGGGCAGGAGAGGAGCAGCCCCTTCCTTCCCTCTTCTGCTGCTCCAAGCCCTGCAACCTTACAAGAATTCTTGGTTTCTCATATCATGTTGTAGTCTGCAGCCCTAAAGAAAACATCACATTAGCTTTGCTGCAGAAAAAAATCACTGCTACCCTTGGTGTGCTAGCAGAAAATAGAGAGGCACTTGAAACAAAGAGTTAAATCTATTATAAAAACATGTCCCAATCCCTCTTAACTGAGCTTCAGCTATTCTTACCCATTTTTTTTCCTTCTCAGGCTTTTTCAATATAGAAAAAATAATGTGTAAAAAAATAAAAAATAAAGCCAGCTAGCACAGCAGGAGCTACATGCTGATTAGAAAAATTTTGCTTTCTTGGGGTGCAGGTTTGGGGGCGGGAGCAAATGAAGCAAATAAATGGTATTAATCTTTTAAACCTGAGAGTTTTAGCTACTGCATTAAAAATTTGGCAGTAGTATCTTCTAATCCCAAAGCCCAAGTACAGAGTATTATCCAGCAGACTGCATTCCCACACTTGACACCTCCCTAAAAGCTTTCTGTCATGTGTGCCAGTTTTATCGGCTACCTGGAGGACTAAAAGAGAATTCACTCGCTAATTCCCAACCTCAGAGCAATCTTGCTCTGTTCCTTGAATGGCAGGGTGAATAGGGCACTATCTTTAGAAAGCCTTTGCTTATTCAGTTACACCACCTTGCTTTGCTACCAGCCCTGAGTCCAAACCATATTAGTGAGCAGAAGCAGCAAAAGCATTCACTGGTGGTCTAATCCTGCTCTCCCTGCCTTGCCCTGAGCTGTGACTGCCTCTGATGTGGACCATGAAAGCTGATGAGCAGCTCACAAAGGCATGATGAAACAGTGCAGGTCAAGACATGAGGAAAAAGTCAATATCCAAGGAAACCTGCAGGAAGAATGTAAGGAGTCGGAGTAAAAATAACATAATTGGGATGTAGACAGAAATGAGGATTAGCCCTAGACAACATCAGTGACAATCAATGATGAGGACTCCCAGTTGCATGTCTTACACTAAAAATATCTCCACAAGTAACAACCTGCCCCAAGAAGAGTGAGCTCAGTGCTAAAATGCTGGAAGTGCCATCCCAGATGAAATCTAGGTCCACGTGGTGCAGTATGTGTCTGTGGCAGCAGCCAGTGTCATACCCTGTGGTGAAAGGACAACAAACCCTGTTGTAAGAGGAAATTGATGTAGTTTAGTAGAACAAATGATGCAGCTGGAATAAACAGGCACATATTGTGCCTGTTGCACACAAATATCCCATATTTGGGATATTTTCACAAAATATCAGACACAAAATGTTTTTCACATCAAAAAACTAGTCTGTTACAGGCCAGTTTTATCTTGCTTCGTTTACACACCAACACCACTGCAGCCACAACTATTAACTACAATCTGCTCTGGTACATTTTGGGAATATGTGCTTCTGTACCTCCTAGGTCTCATCTTCATTTCTGGGCATAAGCCTTGAAACAGCAAATCTCTTACTCAGAGTGAAAGACCCCTCACGCTACCTTGTCAATGGCCACTGTGAGGCACAACCTCCCAAAACCATGCCAAATCAACTTCCTGGTCCTCACCCAGAGGGATAAGGAAACACTACCCAGTTAAAAATAGATGTTGACAGATTTCAGATAATTAATATTGATGTTTAACAACTTCAGATCTCCTGCTCCTGTGTGAGTTCATCCATAAATGCAATATGGGGTCTGCAAGGAACATGATAAGTGTCCTTTGATCCTGTCCTCTTTTGAGTTATAAAATAAGATTTCATATTAATATTTGGGTCAAGGGACAAGCTGCTTGGAGTTTTGGTGTAGCACAATATACTGAATTCATTATTTTTCCAAGTCACAGCTTCCCTTCTGGATTCTGACAAGGAAAGACTGACACACCGGATAAACCAGGGAAGAAATTACATCATATGCAATCTGTTACTTTCTCTCTTTCTCTTTTTCTAAGACACCTGAAGCAGATAAAAAGCTGGGGGAGGGGGGGTCAGATCCACACTGGGTATAAGCTGGCATAGCTCTGCTATAGTCACTGAGTAGAATGAGTCAATATATTGATACCTACTGAGAAGTTATCCTGTGTGCCTTAAATATTAACACCAGAGTCAACATGAAGGAAAAGGAAAGGGGCTTTCACCTCATCTGTTCACCTTTTCAGCCTAATGAATGTATAAGTTCCCTAATGAGCACACACACACACACATACACACACTTGCTAAAATAAGCTTGGCTGAGTCAGAGAGGCACTGTGGGACCCATCTGCCCCTGCTGATCAACCTCCTCCGCCCATCCACCCACCTTCTGCCCCAGAATACACCTTGCTCTGCTACCACACTTCTGTGTGAGGCACAAAGTTCCCTCTGCAAGCAGAAGAAATAAAAATAATAGCCTAGGCAGGCTCCCAAAAGTCAATTATCTATCTGCTTTTTTTTTTTTTTTTTTAATTTACAAGGTAGTTGGTCCACATTCTGCTATTACTGTTATCAATGCAAACCTGGGAGATTGCAGTTAAAGACAGCAGAAAAGACTTAGGATGAGAACCAAGTACTCTCCTGCTGTATCTGAACTTAAAGCATACTTTGGCAGTATGTAGTGTGCATTCTTGCTTCTTTTTGTGCACATTATACTAGTTCATGAACACATTATTTAACCTGGGGAAACAACAGAACTTTCCTTCATAAATGTATTTCAATCCAGAGGATTGCTGAAACAGAAATGTCCAAAAATTGGGTTGAGAGGAAACCACAGCTGAGAGGCTGTTAGATGATGAGAAAAGTCTTATGGTATTTAAACAGAGCACAGAAACAGACAGTGCTGGATATATGTGTAAAGGTACCTTATACCTTTTGTACAGCTGTCTCTCTCTCTCTTAACTGAAGGAGCCAGTTAAAAAGATGATTTACATGCTCTGAAGGCTGGGATTTGCAGCCTGGAAGGGGGAATGAATAACAGCAGCAGCAGTGTCCTTTTGGATCCCAGCACAAACTACACACCATAGCAGGACCTATGCCTTCCCCCCACTGCAGAGTGAAGCTTCCCAAATTAGGTCCATTAGACTCAGTGCTTCCCTCACACCTCTCTCCAGCACTGGCAGACTGGAGAACCTTTGAGAATTCTCAGCTGTGTCATGTGGCAACAAAAATAATCCAGTTTTGGTCTCCCCTGAAAACCTCTGGCATAGATGTGGTTATTTCTAAAAACAAAGTTGACTGTGGTCAACAGCCTGTGGGGATTTCTGCCAGATTGGGAAAGTTTAATACCAGGCATGCTGGGCAAAGGACTAAAATACTTCCATATTACATGTCAGGAATAAACACAAGGTGATTAAACTCAATCAGCTCAATGCCTTCTTGTTCCTGTCACACCTGTAAATGCTACTGACTGTCATCCAGGGATATGCTTCTCTGGACAAGCAATTTTCCTGTGCAAGGGAAGTTCATCACCATTAGATATGAAGGATTACCTTATCCCTCCTCATCTCCAGACTCTGCTTGCTTTGGCAGTGTTCTGGTGCTGATTTTCTTAGCTAATACAGTTGCTTTAATGTTTTAAAACTAAAGACTTCTTAAATTGAAAAGTGATGTTTTAAAAACTACAGTGTTTTACTTTTCAACATTTTTCATTTTTACAACATTTTAAATGCCAATTCTATTATCAAAAATGTTATTGGAACTGTTACCAAAATGGTTATAACTGTAGTAAACCCCCTTAGAATTTAAAACTCAAACCTATTTTGAACCCTGTGAACAGAAAAAGCATCAAAATCTCTATACTGAAAGGGTAAGTTGAGAAACATTATCCAGCTAGCTTTTTAGTAAGTCACACATTTAACTCACTCCTTGCTGCACTCTCTCTCTCCTCTCTACTCCACACTGAAATGTGAGAAATACAACCACTGAAATGAGGATGGCATTTATTTCCTTTCAACATCTGAATTTTGCACAGTCTACCATCCTCCCTACAAACGTACCAAGCAGAGTTTCTAGGGGGCTAGCTACTCACTTGCCCACAATTTCATGTGAGAAGTATGACCCATAGAGGTTAAGGACACTCTGAATGAACTGTTTCACTGGGCCATGCTTTGCAATAAGACACACAGAATGCTAAGTGGTCCTGACCACATGCATACATGCACACACCAGTGGCTGGGTCTCCAGAGCTATTTAGGCTGTGAGAAGAAAGATCAATGAATAGGAATTAGGGATCCTACTTGGCTTTTTGCCTCTAAAATGCCAGTGCTAGTGAATAGCTGCATGTGAAATCAACAACAAAAATGGGAAGGGAGAAAAGAAAACCCTTTTCTGGATTTAATTATGATCTTTTTAAAAAGTAATGGCACACAGATCTCCCTCTTGTTTAATTGCTCTCTGGGAGCACAGCCATACAGAGCTCAGTGTAACAACTAAAAGGGTTGTCACGTTAAATGGAGCCAATGATGGCTAAGTCTCAACCCCCAGTTAATCATTTACTCTCACCAGCATGGTAAAGCTGAGCATCCCAAATCTCCAGGACAGTTGTACTAATGAAATAAGCAAAAAAAGTCAAGTGAGATTGTTATCTGAGCCTGCCTGATGAGATTGCAGTTTGCAGACAGCCCTGGCTTATCTTAGATGATGAACTATCGTGGATAAACAGAATGCATCAAGTCTGTTTCCCCAAGACCTTGACTTGCTGGTGGTAGGGGAATATGAATAACATCTAGGCAGGTCAATATAGATTAAATGAGGAACTGGATAAGATCATGGTGTTAACAAATATGCCCTTTAAAAATATCACCAAATACCTGGTCTGATAACCACACCCTGCAAAGCTTCATGCTTCTGGTACACAATACTTTAGGGCAGGTAAATGAAGGTCAAAATAAAGGACTCTAAACGTAGTATATAGTTGCAAACACACGTAAGGTTTTCTATGTGTGCCCTTACAATAGCACCCAACTTTTGAAAGATGAAAAGCTGCTATCCATCTGAAAATTCCTTGCAAAGCTGTGTCACTATCACAATTCTGACACATAAGAGGAAACTGCAGTATTGGCTAGGGTTATAAAACCAGAACATGCAAGATACAGGAAAAGGTTCTTGGACCTGGCTCTCCTCTGGATTCACAAACACTATGTATCAGTGATGTTAGCCAGAAACAGTTTGGTAAGAAAGACATAGAAATCTTGCAAAATGAAGACTGAATGTTGTCCCACACACCTGTGAGCTCATCAAAATTATATATTCTGTTTGATAACTGCCACTGAGAAACAAATTTGAAAACGTCTAGTTTAGGCAGGCAAATCGATAATGAGCAGATACATGCAAGGAGTATTCATTTATGCAAATGTGACTGCATTATAGGTGTCTGAACAAGCTATTGTAGTGCACTGCATTAATGTACCAGACTGTTTATCCTAAACAACATATTGCCTAAACAGTGACTTGTTTGGACTTGAAATTTATTTAGCTTTAAACATAACAAAAATATGGGTACCTAGCAGTGAGGGTGGGATTGAGGTACAGTTCAGGCTTATTCCAGCAGGTTACAGACCAAAATTTCTTGTGCAGAAATAGTACAGAAGTTCACTGTGAAATCTTTTTGCAAGAGAATCAATGACACTTTAACAAGCCCACAACTATGGCTGGGCTTGGAAAAACCTAAAGCACTGGGTTATTACACAGTGGCAGTTAAAATAATACCATGACCTTATAACTGATGTATGACATTGCTCCATGTCTTTGAATGCTTTTTCTCAGAATTTTACTGGCAGCAATTTCAATTTAAGAATTCCTCTTCAATTAAAATCCCAGCTAAAGAGCCATAATACCACAAGCATTCAATTTTAAGCCTAAAACTGTGCAAACAAGCATGTCACTTCCAGAGCCCAACTCACCTACAGCTAAAGTCCAGAAATTTTTCTCATTCCCCCTGCTGTTCAAGCCACAATGTATCAAGTACAATAGAAATAACAGCAACTATTTTGGGAGCCTTCTAAATGGATTAATACTCGTGTAACCCAGGCTTTCAGAATGGTTCTAATGGCATAGATGTGAGTTTTTGTTTGCATTTGTGTACAAATCATTTTATGACTAGCATTGGTTGAGAATTTTCCACTGAAGGGTAATTCATCAGAAGTAAACTATTTTTAGGGCTTGTTCTGTATTCAGTTTTAAACAAGTTTAGGCATTTAACAATAAGAGTTCAAGTTCCATTGAAAAAACGTTTTTTGTTTGGAAAGCTTAATAAATAAATACTTCAAAAATTTAAAAAATGTGATGTTTCTATACCCATGATGATTAATAGTTATAAATGAGCAAGATTTGCCTTTAGTAGAACAACAAGTGTAGAAGGAAAAAAATCAAAACATAAGGAATAAACCCTATTCAGATCTAAAAATGTAGCAACAACTTTCAAAATAACATTTAAATTTATACCAATAGCTCTAAATTTAACACTCTAATCAAATAAATTAGTCAATTTAGGGCAAGAGTACTGTTACCTGTAGATCCACAGGGAGTGGTACCAGAAATGGTAATAGGCTCTCTCCCTCAGCTGAACAGAGGGAGAACTAATTATTGCCTATAGGATATGAAGAGTTCACAGGCAGCAGGACATAAGAAGAATTACAACATACAATAAATTATTATAGCTATCCTCAGCCCTTTTAGCAGTAACAAATTTTAGTTTCTAAGATCTCTCTTTGAAACTGTTTTGAAGGACTCCCTTGAGGATAAGGGCTAATAGGTTAGAGTGGTTATTTGTGAAAAATGTTCTCCCCCTGCTAAATGGATGTATCATTTCCTGAGTGTCTGGTGAGTTTGCCATGGTATATGGCAGGTTTCTGTTTTTCCCAGCTTTGGTTCCTCAAAGACCTTGCAAGCACTGGATGACTTTGCAACACTGATTAACGGGTTAGACCACACATGTGTTAAATCCAGGGCTCTGGGCTGTTTACTGTGAGTGACATTCTACTATGGTGACCACAGAAAGAAAGTCTGTGCTGGGTTTCATTAAATGAATTTTGTTCCTGGGGATGAATCTGGCAAGATTGTTGCAGAAGTAGCCTGAGAGTACAGGCATTGCAAGGAATGAGTTTTGGGAGAACATCTTTTAATGATATTAGTTTTCTTGCAGAAGTTTAATGAGTTTCTGTTTAAATTCCTGCATATGGTGTTAAGCCATAAGCAGATGCATACAATGGGTGTGTTTGTGCACAGAAAAAGGGCTGTACTACCACTATTTGGCATCAGGTTCTTCGATGCTTTACAAAAAGGCATGCAGTAACTATTTAAAGAAGTTACTTGGTCTGATCTCTAGATTCCTTGGAATAGCCAGTTCAACATTTTCAGCTTTTTGGGGTTTTGTCCACATGGAGGAAAAAGAAAACATCTTTAGTAAAATAGATGGGACAGCTCTTCACTCTCTGTACCCTACTCTACTCACATCATATGTTACAACAACAAATGGAAGTCCTTCCTGCCCAGGTCATAAGTTCCCTGGAATCCCTTTTCTGTGGCTGAGTCTGCCAACTGCTAGACAAATACAAGAGATCAATAAAGATTTTCATCTGAAGTTGGCACAATGTACAGCTGAGGCTGAAACTGGGATATTCAGGTCAGAGCTACTCCTTTAGCCAGGCAGGTACAGACTGTGACAGCAAGGGAACTGATGTGACCTGCAGCCAGCTGAGAGCATGAGGCCAGCACAACAGACTCTTCTTGATGCCAAATGCCTTATGGTTTGTAATGGTGAAAGAAGATCTGGCTGGTTATACCTCCTAAGACTAGGAAGTATTTCAACTCCCCATTACCACCTGGGAGTTTAGAATAAGCAGAGGTCAAGCTCTGATTTGTCTTGAGCAACAGCAGAAGGCAGGGCTAAACCATGACCCACACCCACAAGTTGTTGCTTCCATACTCCTTGCTTGGAGTACTCCTCCTCTTTCCCTGTAGGATACTCTCATGTGAAAGCTGCTCTCAGGGAGATTTACATTAGTTTAGATGAAAACACTGAATAGAAAGGACTTATTTCTATGCACCATGAACTGTAACTGAAACTCTGTGAGCACATGGCAGCTGCTGTTTGACACTGGACACAGCAGGCTTAATGTCACAGTTTGGAGGCAGAAGGGAAAACATTTCTGGCAGCATTTAACGTGGCTGAGGTTATTACTAGACACAAATGCAAACAAAACCAGCTTTTCTGCAAAGCAATGTGTAGTCTCTCTCTCTCACACATATCATCATATTTCTAGTCCTCAGAAATCCATGATGTGGGCTGCTATTAGGAAGAAAAATAAGTAAAATGCTGTAATTCTTGTGTAGCAAGCCAAATATTTCAGGAAGATAGGGACAAGCACTGTACCAACAATCTACCCACAAACCATAATTTTAAGGAAAAAGAAAGGGAGTATTCTAGACATATTAGACTAAAAGTACATGGATGGAATTAATCATGATGGTCAATGCTTCACCTGGTAGTGCCAAACTAATTATACATGTGCCTCCCTTTCCTGTGTATGTATTTCAGCAAAGAAATCCTAGACAGGAGCACAACCATGCCACCATGCAAGAGCAATGTGAAAAGTGCTCTGGATCGAATGCCACCAGTGCCAGGTTGTACAGCCAGCTGTGACTTTGTGCACAGCCACATTCAGATTACCTAAATTCTATTAACCTCCCAAGCCTGTTAGGTGCTTCCAATCAGGCACCCTGATAACCTGGACTGAAGTGACAGAAAGCAGTAAACCTGGGGATTTCAGCAGAACTCGGGCTGTTTAAATGTGGCAACAGTTTCTGACTCAGCAAACTGCTTTGCCTCTCCATGTCCCATTTTCTCATCTTAGAAAAGAAATACAAAAACTGGTTGCTTGCCCTCTATCAGTGCTGTGATGGTCTAAGAAGCTGCATAAAATGCTTTGAGATGGCAATTTAAAAATAGCTAAGGAAAAAGTTAGCAAAAGAAAAAGACTTACTAATACAGAACAGCATATGAAATATTATAACCATGACAAAACTACAGTGAGTCGCCTTCTCAGTTCTTTACAGCATAAGGTGATCACCATTTGTGAGGTCAAGGAAAAAAAAAAAATACAACCCTCCCTTGGGATATACAATTAAACATATCAAAGAGGTTATTTGCATCCATCTGTAGCATCTGGCACTGGCCACAGTCGAGAGACAGAATACCAGACCAGATGGACTAGTGGATACGGAAATTCTTATAATCTTCTGTGATTAATTTCTTCCTTCAGGTTGGATACAGCTCTTCCAATTGTGTATGAACATCTTACCAAAAGCACTGCTGACATATCCTTGATGGTACTGTGAGTTCATCTGCAGCTCAGCATTCTGGGACAGTTTGGTCCCTTGCTTACCTCAACTCTAAAGCGGAATTTCTTTATCAGTGAATTTCTACATTCACTCACAGATTTTCCAAGCCTTGTCCTCAGAGATTACTGAGGGAGTCCATGACTCAACTGTAATTTGAACCAAAAATCTTTTTTAGTTCCTAAATCGTTGCTACTTTAAGACTGTAGCCTACAAAACTATAGACTATAAGACTCCAAATGATTTTCTAATAGTACAGTCTTGTCCATGAACTTATAGAGCCTAGGTTTGCATGGCACAATCCTAAAACTTTCCCACAAATTCTTTTGGAATGACTGCACTGTTTTTCCGTGATTCCGTGATTTTGCATGCGAAGACATGCAAAGCAAGGGTGAAGTAAAACAGCAAAGATAACAGAAATCTTTTACAAGAGTCACCCATTGCATATTTTTTTTTTGTTTGAGGACCATGTAGTTAAGAATAATCAATTATTTTTAGTCCTTATTTTATTTATAAGTAATTTATTTTACAAATAATTAGAAATTATTAGCACTGCAGTATAAAATGATGACAATTGCAATATTATAATATTAATAATCAGAGACTTTGTTGCCATATTTTAAGCTTCTTGACTAACTAGGACCTCTGTAAACACGATCAAGTTTAGCTACACGAAGGCCAGGGATGGAATCATGCTCTCTAATAGGTGCCCTTGAATCCAGGAATCCACAAAGGTTATAGGAAAGGGTTGATGTAGAATGGTTGCTCAGGCAGTGAAATGGGATAAAAGAGCTCCTGCAGATATGACTGCTTTGTCTCTACACAGCATTTAGAGGGAAATGCTCTCCACACACAGCCCCTAGCCCTTTCCTGAACCTGAACTCAGCTCCCTTATGGACATGAACTAAGCATCACCACAAACCTCAGCAGAAATCTAAAAACCAGACACTGCTTCTGAAGAGAAGCAAGTTTTCCCAAGGAGAAAAACTGCATATATCCCTACAAATACACAGAGAGGTTCCCTGGCAAAAATGCCCACTATACAAGCACAGCATTTGAACAAACTGCTCCTCCTAGTCTCTTGTTGTGAAACAGAGGAGCACAGCCAGGGCAAGCACACACCCGGAGGCACCACTGCTGACTGCCACACAGCCCTGCCTTTACCTGGGCCTGTCCTAGTGACCTTCTTAGCAACACAAATAAAGCACTTCACAGCTCTCCTCCTGCCAAGCAGCAGCAGAATCCATCCTTTCTCCATCCACAAAAAAAAAAAAAGTGCCTTGAGTCTTCAGACTGATAAGCAATAAGTTAAATTTATTAATGTCTTGTTCTAGATATTGATAATAAGACTTCCAAAAACACATGGTGGAAAAAAAAAGAGAAAAAATAAAAGAAAGAGAGAAAAAAAAAAAAAAAAAAAGAAAGCTAAATGGGTGATTCAATCATCACAGTAACTGTACTTCTGAAACATACAGAATACTCCAAAGTCTAGATCCAAGGTCAAAAAAGTGTGTGGCTAAAAGACCACTGTACATTAAACACCAGCAGCCTGGGGCTCTGATGGGCAAGATGCATGTCCCACAGCCTTCTTCAGAGCACTTGAAACTCCTCAGTTCAGATGAAGAGGAGACAGCAGGGCAAACCCTTTGCTAAGCTCTGAAACTGTTCCTTCCTGTCCTGTTTATTTAGTGCATTTCTTCCCCTAGCTTCAAATTGCCTGTCCCTTTTCTTGAGAATTACTTGGATCTTTAATGGCTCTTCTAATGCTTCCCTCCTTTACTTCTGATTAAAGAGAAAGAAAGAATGGGAACGAATTTACACTTCAGCTTAATTTCCATCTTCCTCCTCTTTTCTCCCTCCCCTCTTCTTTCCCTTGATTGCTGAAATAACCTCAATAATTTTGTTCATGATTTTTGGTAAAATGAATTGATTGAACAGTTGCAGACAAAATCTACCTTGTGACAGAAGCAGAAGACAGCCAACAGGGACAGTGAAAGTAGAGGCTGGGGTATACAGCCAGCTTTTGGGTCACTGGTCTAAAAAATCCCCTCAGATTTCTTAAGCCAGCAAAGAGAAATGCATGTCCACAATGCTCCTTGAAGCAGTAAATGAAACCATCACCAGCAGTAGGTGCTGCTCTCACAAAGAAAGGACTGAAACAAAACACTGCCTCTATCCACACAGCCCAGGCATTTCCCATGTTTCTGACAATGTATTTCTAGGATGAGAATCAGTATTTCTTTGCAGAACTGGCTTATTAAAAAGGCACCCATCCTTCTCAGGGCTTCTTCCAAAGAGAGTACCAGGAGCCATATAACTGTGATGCTCCTTAAATTCCAAGGACCAAATATGCTGGCTGAAGTTTGAAGATACCTTTCCAGAACAATGGGAAAAAAAAGCAACAACATCGTTCTTCTCCTTTCATATGTGCTATGTCAGGATCTAACAAGATTTTTAAAAAAATCATCATATTTTTGCACTACAGCATACAGAAACTGAATCCCCTGGCAATGTATGATTCACCATCCAGTATATCAAGGTAAACCAGGAGCAGAGCTAGGGAAAATGTTTGGGGGTTCTTGTCTTCAGTTCTGTTCCATGCTGTTGCTGAGGAAAAACCTCTTCAGCACTGCTCATTAACAACTGGAATATGGCTTCAATGACATCAATGAAAAAATTTCTCACCAAGGAATGCACAAAAGGCTCAGGTTTTGACTGTTTTTTAAACAGTTATCAAGTACTAATTAGACCAGTAGGGGAGGCTGCTCATTTTGCCAGTGTATATTTCCTAATGACTGGGCCAGGAAAAGTAGCCAAGTATATGGCTTGTTAAGTAGAAATTAACCTGTCTGAAAAAAAAAAAAATTACCTGAATTGAAATAAGCTTTGATACACACCACTGGCAGAATTTGCCACGTTGATATTTGGTTACAAGATATATTCTTGTAAATACATCTTGTTGAAGCAAATGCTTCATATACATCAATTCTGAAGGACAGGCACCCACATCACCTTATTCTGTTCCAGCCTACTGCAATCCTGGCATGTTCATAGTGCCTAGTGCCAGAAAAATAAGTTACAAGGTAAACGGATGTTTGTAGGGCACACACTTTTTGTCTCCAGATTCTCCATGAAAAGAAAAAAAAAAAAGTTTGAAAATAAGTTAGTAAGAATTCTCTGCTCTGTTTCTCTTCTTCAAGCCTCTATAAGGTGCTGAATATATTTCTCAAGGAAAATTAATTTCTTTGTCTTTTCCTTGCCTCTAATGAACTGCCTCTGAATGCATGAGGAGACAGGAAAGAGAGCAGGCTCCATGGTGAGATAATAAAAAGTGAAAAGGCATTCAAAGCCATCAGTATCTTCCAAACTTACACTGACAGAAATATGCTGGCCTGTAGACAGGGGAGCAAGATCAGGGAAACTTAGAATAGCTTTGGCATTCACTACTGAGCTACAAAGAAAAGATGACATTGGGGGAGCAGAGGTCATGCCACAGAGAGGGTACACAAGCACATGACTAGATGTAGGCCACATAAACTGAGGATCAGATCACTCTAGGTCCTATCCAGGCCACCAGCATCCCTAAACACCGTACTCAGTGAACATCAGGGAATGACAAACTCCTGGGAAAGCACAGAACATCATCACCATCAGCAGTGTAATCAGAATACGAGAAAAGCTGAGATGAGCTACCATTAGACAAGTGAATCAAGAACAAATAAAGGAAAGAGAAAAATGTCAGGTTTCAACCAACTGTTTCCACTTTAATTTCACCAGATACTAAAAGATCAACAGTGCTTGTAAGTAAGAAAACATGCCTATATGACTGCAAGCTCCAAGAGTCTTTGGAGTGAAACTGTCCCACACGATCACCATGACTCAGGAAGTTACAAAAGATGAAGGCTTTAATGCAATAAACACAGGAATTCCTACATGTAAAATCAGACACTGCGAATGTTTCCAGAGTAGAAGCCAAGTAGAGACCTTGGGAGAACCTATTTTCTATGTGTAGTCCAGTCAATGTAACACCCAAATAAAATTAATCAGGCCCTTCCTTTTTTCTCTTTTTCTTTTTTCTATTTCTTTTAAATTCTCTTACTCAGAAACACTTGAATTTCTTCAACAGCTTCAGGTCTATTGTATCTTTAATGTGTTCTCTCCCTTAAGCACCCTGTATTTGATTTCCCAAAGCTACTCAGGGAATTCCCATACTCTGCTGCTTTGTCCTCATGCTCATGGTTGAAGTCTTTATCAGAAAAGGAGGACTTTTGTACACTGAAACATTGGTAGCTGTGACAGCAAACACACAGAACCAGCTGGACAGAAATATTTCCAGACATTACCCCAGTAAAGTCTCCACTGGCTGGGGTTATTGAGCAAACCAGCTGGAGCAGGAGCAGCAGGCTGCATGGCAAGATCCAGCCATGACAGGAAGCCATGAAAACCCTCACTGGGCAATGCAGCAGATGAGCAAGGAAACAAAGGGTTCACCAAACATGTCCAGAAAGTCAGTTCTTATCATGCAGCATGACATTCAAAATTAAACTTTTTGAAAAAAATCCAAACTTCAGCTCCTCGCCCCTTCCAATAACTTGATCTTCTTAATTTAGATAAATAATCTTCCAATAATTTGATCTGATTAATGCAGATTAATAATCTTCCAGTAATTTGACCTGATTAGTATGCTGAATTTATTCTAAATTCAAAATCAAGTTCCAAGGATAGCACAGAAACTGATTTCCTCTGAAGTTATTAAATGGAGCCTGGATTGCTGACTAAACTGATGGTACTCTCTTCCTGAGTCCTCTGGAAAACAAAGTCTTCCCTCACTCTTTACCTTATGGTATTCACAGATAAGTAAAGGGGGTTTTTTTTAGCAATATTTTTACGTCTTTCTGATTCATTCACCCTGTTCCTTGATCTTCTGCAGACACAAGACCCTCTGTAGATTGTAAAATACTTCCCCCTCTTCTGCCCTCCATCATCAAGAATGCAAAAAGATGAAAGATGCAAAACTAAGAGACGAAAAAGTAAACTTTAGCACTGGATCAATTTAGTAATGTCCTTTATCAGCCCCACTACTCATGCTTCACAAGCACTATAGCTCACACTAACTTCATTTTCATCTTAATACACCATACAGAAAAGCAGCCTAAATATACATCCCCAGATATAAAGTGTATAATCTGTAAACTACAGGAACAGGCAGATCATTTCCATTAGTTTCTTATGTAGCAAAAACCACAATTTACACCCAAAGCATATAATTATATTCAAATTCTAAAAGACAGTTTCGGAAGTACTTTAAATTCATAGTTTGGGGGAAAGTCACTCAGGGATGTAAGTAGTTGGTTGAATGTGCAAAAACCAACACACACACACAGAATGCAAGAGAAGCAATGTGCAAGAATGGTGAGGGAGCCATGGTGAATCCCAGGTCCCTGGCTCCAGCAGCTCCCTGGAGGTTGGCATAGCCAGCACTGTGCCAAAATGCTCTCCAACTCCTTCAGAAACACCAGGGCTGGGATTTGGCATTAAGCCTGCCCAGGCTTTAAAGCCATAAGGGAAAACACTACCAGCACCTATCTTCAGAATCTGAAGGTGTCTTGCTTGTCCTTCAAGAAGAGATACAAGCAGGCTGCTCTGTTAAGGTTCTCTGACATCTAAAGCCCACGAGGACTACTGGGTTTCATCCATTTCTATGGCTCCCAGCCAGGCATCTCAAAGCACACAGATGCACCAGAACTGCTCAGCTCACCTAGGTGAAAAAATGGTTCTCTCTTAATTTCACAGATTTCACAGAAAGTAAAGTAATGTCTTGTCAAGGTCGTACAACAAATCACAGCCTTCCGGTCAACAGCATGTCATCTTGTGCACAGAGGTTACACAGAAGGCATGGAAACAATTTTTTTTTTTTTTTTTTTT
>VZRH01004960.1:277058-314620 GCA_013397555.1 Urocynchramus pylzowi | reverse complement strand
TCTTGGCCTCCAGCTAATCCCACGATGGATTTGGCCAAAGGTTCTGGATAAAGAGGATGGGATGCTGAGTGATTGACAGAGGGTCAGGGTGGGGGGTTTGGGGATGATCTCAACCCAGGAGAATGATAACACAGGTATAGGGAAGGGGTACAGTTTGGGGTAAACTACTTGGGAAAACTAAAGGAATACAAAAAACTATTACAAAGTATTACTAAGTATTATAAAATGTAAAAACACACTACAACAATAACCTACAGAAATGCTATAACAACACATAAGAGCAGTCAGACACCGAATTTAGGACACCTGACATCACAGAAGGGTAACCTTGGATACTCTGCAAGCTACTCATGCATGGGACTCTACTGCAACCTACCCCATTCTCAGCCTCCTTCCAACACCCAAATCTAGAGACACCTTCTACACTGGAAAGGTGAAGTCTCACAAAAGTAATTTTACTATTTTACCATCTGCCACAGTCTGCTCTTTCCCAAGAAGGAATGTGGGCCTTTCCATTCCAGGCAGAATCCAGAAGCTCAGACTAGTAAAACTACCATCCACTGAAGTCTAAATCTCAGAGCTGGCCCCTCAGGTGCAACAAGAGGGATTTTTAATTTGTTGTTGTTGTTGTTGTTTTAATATCATACTGTTCCTTTTATTTGCCTTTTCTTTTTGTACGTGGGAAAAGGGAGAGGTAAACTGGGGAGTGGGGGGCTGTTTTCATGATTTCAACTGTAGTAAATAAAAAAATTTGTTTCATAAAAATTAAATCAGCAGATTCAATGACACTGTATGCCTGCAGGAGCTCAGATTTTAAGATACATATCAGCCACCAGTGGCCTGAAATTAAATCATGCACTAGCGATAGAAAGCATCTCACATTTTAAAAACAACAGAATTCTTGATCAGTGAACATTTCACAATCTCTGTTCTGCAGAGGCTTACCCAGGTGTTTGCTAGGCAAATGGAACAGAACATTACTGCACTGGAGCAGTGGTTAATTGCTGTGATCATTTAAATATGCATTTATTTGCCTTTGGATTGAGACAATGAAAAGCTAAAGCAGAGTTGCTTTGTGGCCCCAGTGCTAGTTACTGGCCACCTCATCTGGGTAAAACTTGGGCAGGCAACATTGCTCTTCCTTACCTTGCCTCAGCTTTCCTAAAACTAATCATCTTCACAGAAATCTGACTTATTTCGTTGGTCTTCCTTCTCCTGTGACCACCTGCCTCTTTCCCTTTTCTGTCTTCCTTCCTTGTCTCCCTGTTTCATGGGCTGCACTGGGACCAGGAGCAAGAGTAGCACATGCATAACCCCATTTCTTCACCTTGCTGCTTACAGTATTTCTCAATTTCAGAAAAGTTCCTTTTTATTATTGCTGGCTGGCCCTTTATTTGCATAAGGATGAACTGTGAAGCAGTGCTACCTCTCCTCTTCTGCAATACCAGAGTCTCCTGATGAGTTTGAGTAGTTTTAAACAGGGTTGTGGTTTCTCTTGTGCCCTCTTGGTGCTCTGCCAGGCAGCTGCCGAACGGCTGCACCGAGTGCTGAATATTCCCCGTGCAGCAGGCTAACAGGAGCTCCGAGGGGGAAGGCTCATCCAAGCTCCCACAGCTAAAGCCTGGCAAGAAGAATGAGCATTCCTGCTGCCTTGCAAATGATGTATGTGCACAGAGGCTTTGCCCAACTTAGAGCCCTGCAGTGCTGCCTGAAGCCCTGCGTGTGAACGGCCAGGCAGAGAGACGCGCTCCACAGCACGCACCTGAGCACCCCCGAGAGCAAGCAGCCTGGAAAAGGTAAAGTAACTCCACTGCCCAGGGTCAGCCTTTGCTTGCAGGGTTTGTTTCTGCACGGATATTCATATATAGCTTAATGGCTGGCACATGGAAGGGGATAGCAGGAGATAACCTGGCTTGTTCCTTTTGGGTAGGATTAAAAGCTTTTACACTGGTTCAGTGCTTCTTGAGAAAAATAACTGTTTCTCCCACAAACTTCAAAAGACAGGAGGTTTCAGTCTAGCTGGAAATGGTGACAACAGGCATTCTTTTGGTACTTCTGCTCTAAAAGGAGCTGTGAAAAAAATACAATCTTCTCATCTTCTAGGAATTAACCAGATCAAATACGCCTGATCTTCGGATGAGCAGGAATCATGATGTTGAGGTGCTTATCTGTCAATGCTTAGACCTGAGAGAAAAGTTGAAGTCACTAAATTACAGAAAACTAAGTAGCTTAACCTCAGCAGTACCCTTGCAAAAGCAGCTACAAGAACCCCTGGCCAGTGTGATCCCAGCAGCCCACATATAATTCACCTCCATGATATCCCAAATATAATTCACCTCAAAGCAAGGGGTACACATTTACAGTAAATCACATACTAAATACAATTTGCAGCCTGCTAGCAATGAGAAGGTTTTCTGCTAAGAAAGATATGGGATCAGCATTTTGTCAATTGTGCCAGACATTTAGGTAAAACTCTACTTTTCCTGGGGAAATGGCCAAACAAGATTATGCAATACCACTGACATATCATTTTCTGTATGCTCGCTAATTCGGCCTATTAACAAATTTCATTGCAGTCACAAACACTGGCATAAACAAATATTTTCTTTTATTCAGCCAAGTTTTCAAAAGTTTTGCAAATCCCTCATCAGTTATAGGAAAATTAGGATCTGCCAGTTAATAATTTATGTCAGACTCATGCAGAATACCCAGCTGTGTAGCAGGAGAGGAGACTCCATTCTCCTGCTCCAAAGCTGCTGCCTCCTAGACTGCCCAATCTTCCCACTGCAAGTGGTGTACAAAAATGACAGCACACTCTAAGCAGCTTTGGGCCTATTCAGAACAGCAGCAGAACACTTGGTTTTATTCTACATTGAATGTGTAACCCTGAAAACATAAAAAAATCTTGTTCCAAAATCCACAGCTATACAAATAAATTGTTTGCTACATAGCAATATTTTATATTTGTAAAATGTATGGTATCAAACTATTCCAAAGGAATTTATTGCCAGAGTGTACATAGAAAGGAAGCATTAATTACTCCAACTTAAAGGAGAGCCAAGCTGAGGCAGTGAGGGACCAAACACACGATCACATGCTACTGGTTTTTGACATGACCTTTCCTTCACTCCTTGCACAAGAAGAATAATAATGGCTGGTTGAAGGTGCCATTACTTGATCCTATGTTTTTTCTTCATTGCTCTGTTTGTGGCCCTCCTGCACATTACTAATCCTGATCTGAAGAGTAAATTATTTCCACATGGGCTTTTCTGCGGTGCCACTCAGCAAAGCACTGGACGGTTTTGCAAAAACTAATTACTTTGGACAACACCTTTCTCAGGTGATAAGCTCATTTTCCAAATGCTGAGTTCAGGAATAGGGAAATTGAATCAAAATGTCCACTAGTATTGAATATGCAGTCTCAGATTGCAAATTCTGCATACACAGTGTTCTTAGCACCTTATGGAACCTTACACATTTGAAGCATAGCTAGTGCTGACTCCATTCCTGCTTTTAAGGGCTCAATGCTGTTTCCATGCAAGCTCTAGATCTCAAGTAAGGGACCAGAACACAAGAAATGCATAATTCAGAGGTGACCTGAAGAAAAAATTATCTTAGTAACTTCCCCAGCTATCATACTGTAACTCTGGGAAAGAAAGAGGGATAGAAGAATGAGATGCCTCTTAAACAATGCTTTGCTAAAGAGGTATCCCTCCCTTGTAAGAATCTTTTTCTTCATTCACTATGCAACCAGCTTCAGAAAAATCAAAGTGGCATCCTATGTACAAGGCCATCAATTTGAGAACAGATCCCAAGTGCCAGAAGCTCCTTTTTCTTCTGTGCACAGCATGGCATATAGGGGAAATAACGAGTAAAGATGTTACCAAACATTGTAGCACAAAGACCATAACCAAAGGATCACAAATTTTTAACTCCTTGACTTTGGATTGTCCCCAGACCTTTCAGATTTGTTAAATAGGGAACAGCTTATATAAATATTTATCTAGAGATAGGTTTGTAAATACAGATATACAAATACATACATACACACATAAAAACATATAGCCTTCTCTAAAAGTTATTTAAAGTTTCAGTGAGTTGCTTTTGATTTAAAGAGATGCTACCATATCCATCGGCATTTCTGTTTTACATTTTTTATTGAACAAATCTAGAACTGAAAACTAGATTTCCTTCAAATTCCCCTACCTGCATAATGCAAGGAAATGAAAATGTCTGTCAGCAAAAGTAATGTGTTTAATACCACGCCAGCCCTAAACATCAGTAGAGATTTCTGTGTATTGCAGATAATTCTATCACCAAGCCATATTGCTCTGTGATGTGCTTTTATCTTTGCTGTAGGATAATATCAATATTTCAAGCACGAGCAAAAGAATGTTTTATGAGATTGATGTGGGAAAATACGGTGACAAGTACATAAAAAAGGGCAAAGAAAAATGCCAGGTAGTCATCATAAATGCCTTCCATCCCCACCAGAATTTGTCGAGTTTATCCAACTTTAATCAACAAGTAGAGGTCCACTGGGGCACCAGTGACTTGGATTACATTTTCAGTGCCAAAAAAGAACAGCAAGCAAAAGAAAGAAGAATAAAGAAGGTAACAGGATGGGGAGACTGTCACCTACATCCTAGAAGTTTAGACCTTTACAGACCAAAATCGTATTTTGTTGAACTTTTAAATTAAATAAAAAGGAATTATTTTTAAAGAAGAAAATAGAATGGGGAAAAAGAAAAAAAAGTATTGAGCCATTTGCTGTACTGCACACGTGCCTGACAAAGGCCAGATGATGCAGGGCAAAAACACTCAGGGAATAAATCCATGATGCCCTGAGCAGGCAGCTCTTTGGGCACTGCTGGAGCCTGTGCATGGAAGTGCCCAAACAAGAAGTTAACCCTGTATGGCTCTGGCTGGGTGAATTATTCACCTCCTGCCTAATTCTGAAAGGTAGACAAAGTAGGATTTCTGCAGAAAAACTCTCAGTTACAGATACAATTATACCAAGAAAGACAGTGCTTTTCCCCAGTACAGCTAATTAGCTACCTGTGCCCCACACTGGCACAAGGTCTGAGTTTGTTTATATAAGGCTTTGCAAGTAACTCTCCTGGCAAATCCACCAACACAGATCATTTGTCATATTGTCCTTTCTTTTCCTCTGGGGCTTGCAGTTCCTCCCAGTTTGACAACAGAACTGATGACTAGTATTTAACCCCTTTCCACATTAACACTGCAGCTGTTCAGCCAGACTGATCTGTTACTGCTGTTTGGTGCTAGGTACCTCAATATTTGTTTGTTGAACTGAGAACCCTTACAAGAAGCTGAGTTTCAGGAAGAGAGTGATTGGCGCCCTCTGCAATCATTTTAGAACTGTTTCAAGTCATTAAAATTGAGGTAATCAAAATTACTAGTTCTGTCAATCTTGTCTGATTTAATTGGAAGCAAAAGGAAATCTCACAGCCCAATCTTTTCTAAAGTATCCTCCAACTCTACTGTCCAAATCAATGTTCTCCTGGGGACATTCAGATAGTTTTTAGTCAATCTGAAACAGTGCTCATTTCAGACCCAATTTATTGAAATGCCTAAAAAACTTTTCGAAAATAACTCTCATAATAAGTACTCAACTTTTTATGATATTACATTATTACCAGACACTAAATTCATCTGTAAATTCATCTCCCCAAATCCCTCACCATCTTCTTTTAAATACATAAATAAAGAGGGGGAGTTTCAGTGGATATTATTTCACAATATGTGGATCTGAGACATTTTAATAAGGAATGCACTTTCAGGCTAAGAGGTATGAATTGTACACCAAAGAGAATGGTTTAATACACTGCTTAATGCTGTCATCAAAAATTATAACAACATGATGGCTTTTACACATTTTAACATTTCTTTAATGCTTGAAAAAGTGGTAGTGAGAACTATATTTGTATATTACATAAATGTCAGAAGTGACACTGAACCAGGCAGGTGACACACAGTTCCAACAGCATTGCCTCTCCCTGACCAGAGAAATACTGGATAAATATTGACCTAACCTTAACAGAGAGATCCAGAGATTTCCTCTGAGAGTGACTCCTAAAGAGAGTGTCTCTGTGTATACCCCAGCAGTTCATGTGAAATACTGCACACCTGCCATGTCCTCACAGCCTCTTGCTCCTATATGCAGTGTGTTCTTTCAAAGCTTTGACACAGAGTCAAGGTATGACATGTTGATAACAGCATTCCAAACAGGAGCAATATGGACAGGATACTCCTATCTACCAGGGAACAACCTTTGACCAGGAATCCCCTGCTGGGCAGAGGGTCATGCAAGAGACAATGATTTTGGAGAGGCATCACAGCAGCAATCACTGTAAGCTCTCTGTGCAAGGACCTAGAGAGACATCCTAAAGCACAGATAGATATACCTGTAACAGCACTGTAGCAGTAGTACTAAGGATGAAAATAACTCTTTTAGGAGCAGGAAAAGGTAACTCCCTCAGCTGTATCCTTTCTAGCAGAATCTTGCCAGGAAAAAAGCCCTGAACTGTATACCTATGATCATAGAGAAATACTGTTGGGGGTGCATCCTTCCATTTCTTAAAAAAAGGTAATGGAGGCCAGTAACTTAAAGACAGCAGCCCCCTTCAATTGGCAGCAGCCCACAGCAAGCCACCCAAGCCTTGGTGCCTTCCCCTTTCCCAAAAGGTAGAAGGGGAGAGTGGTATTTTCTGGAAGCAATCCTGGTTCCACTTTAGGGAGTTACCTCTGCATGAGTCCATAAGTGCAATACCAGCAAGATTTTGACTCTCATAGTCCTGAGGATGGGAAGATTGTCAGGTCCCATATGGGAATTTCCAGGAATGAATATAGGATTTAACTCCTGAGGTATTGACTATAAAAGGGGAGGCAGAGGAAGTCATTGCTCTGGCTTTATTTAGTCCAGAACATAAGTCTTGTTTTTGTGTTCCCCAAGCCCCACCAGGCTTGTGATTTAGGACCCAGTCTACTCACACAGCACATATCCATTTAATGTATTCCTGTGGACTCAGATTGACCAGGTGGTTCTGTCTTCGAGATACTGTTGCAAAAAGAGAGCTTTTAAACTGCTAAAATGTCATGTAAAAGGAAATGGTCTTTTAGTGCTCTGTAGCAGGGCTGTGCTAAATTGTGCAAGCTCGAGCAAAAAGTATTAACTTGTTCATAAATGTTTTCTCCTGCTTTTTTATTCTTCCAATGAACAGGAAGTCCCTAGGTTCCTGTTAACTGAGAACAGTAAAGACTACTTGCACTTGTCAACAAAAACAGGTTTTACACCTAACAATAAAGTATTCTGGCACTTTATAATGTGTATTTGCTTTTAGGTGCATACCCCTTAAGAGGGATGCTGGCCCTTTATGCATTCAGTGGGGGTAAATGGGGAACACCTGAATCCACCCTGAGCCCACTTTCTGGAGGACAGGGACTTTTCTTATTCCATGGCACACCATGGAATAAGAAAATGCCTGGTACACATTGGTACACCATGGAATAAGAAAATGCCTGGTACACCATGGTACACCATGGAATAAGAAAATACCTTATTGAGGAGTCAGCACCTCCAAATAGTCAGGGCATCATTTTTCAAGAGAGTGTTTGGATTTATCAAGCATGTAGGACAACTTCCAAATTTCTCTCAGGCTTCTGGCACGACACCAGTTTCCCTTGTCCTATCAATCAAAACCTCTGTTTCCCATGGCAATATTAAGAAATCTGTGCTAAGATGGAATGGGAGAGCATAAGTGATGAAATTTCCAAGAAGGAACATATGCCTGATATAGGTTCTCTTGAAGACCAAACACATAGCTCGTATGTAGCTGCTGACCTGAAAGGTGTGCATTTCCCTTTCCTTTTGCTAGGGAGCATGTTTTCTACACAGGACAAGTAAAAAAGCAGTTTTTCCAGGCTGGAGTTGAAGGTTGGAGCCTTCTGCTTTTCACAGCTTTATGTCTTTCCATAGGTGTAGGAGTCCTGACTGTTTTCATATCGAGATATGTTTGGTGAAAAGGTCAGGAAAGTCTAGCCCAAGGTGAGCTTAAACCTTAGCATTACCATGAAGAAAAATGAATGCTCTTGGTTTTAGGCAGTGGGGATTTTATAAAAGTATTAGTTCTTAATGCTGAAGTACACATGTGTGAAGGGGCTGAAGTACACATGAATGAAGGGAAGTACACAGGTAAACAATCCAAGTTTCTGAGCTGCCCTATCCTTCCCTCACCTCCCTCTCCACATACCTCAGCCCTTCCCCCAGTGCTCCTGAGAATTCTTAGACCTGGCTTCTCACAAAACTGACCAGCATTTACTTAAATGTGTTGTGTACAATATATTTTATTTACTTAAATGTAAGCATCTTCATGGGCTTTACAGAAATAAAATTTGTTTTCCTCCCAAGTACAAAAACATAGCACATTCAATTGAATTCTTTACCTAAATAAGAAATAGCTGGAATATTGGTATAAACAAGGCTTAACTCAGTGTCCAAAGACAGTACACTATTTAAAACTGCTCCATGAAATTAAGATCTTAAGCTTATATATACAGTTAGTTTCTCATAGCTCTGACAGGCTTTCCTCTTCAACTTGTTTGCAGCTTTTCAAAACTAAAAAACCTAATAACATTATTTCCTAGCTGGATGCTATGAGCACTGCATCAAAACTGCAAATAGTGAGGGCTAAAGAATGAGGGCTGGTAGTTTTGGTTGTTCTGGGTTTTTGGGTTTTTAAAAAAAAAATCAAGAAGTTGATTTTGGACTTAAAATTGCATGTGTATAATTAAGAACTGCACTTGTGGATTCTCTTTGAGTGCTGAGCCAGCTGAGTGCTGCTCCTCAGCTCTGCACTGCTGCTCTGCCATTATGTCACAACTGATCTTGAACTCTTCCATCTGTGAGTTATTCATTGCCTCTCCTCATGTTCGTCTGCTGGCTATTTATAAATTAAACTCCACTATCACAGCAGTCACTAGTTTCCCTTAAAGAGGATCTAAATTTACAGAATAAAATGCTGAAGTTGCACAAACACTCGCTACACAGGGAAAAAAAAATAATTCCCATCTTAGAAACAGCAGTTACTGTGAAATATTTGAAGTATTTCCACTTGGGTCTAGTCTAAGTATTGCCATTTGATGCAGCCATTTTGGATTTTAGCAGGCATAAGGGCACCAACCAGCTTACTGAGAATCATTTGCACATATGCTGATAAAGTCCTGGCTTGCAACAGACTGAAAAAGCAATCACCACTAGGCAGTTTAGCTTCCTGCAGCTTCTGAAAGCCTGTGCATAAGTGACTGGAGGCTGAAAATCCCTAGGTATCTTATAGCCATACTCTGTCAGAAATAAGCCCTGGGGACCAGATCCTCAGGTCTGTATTGCCATTGCCTTTGGGAAATCCTTCTAATTTATACCAGCTGAGGAATCGGCCTTTATATGTGTAGTCTCTATAATTCTCTTCTATGACACCTCAAAGCAAATGAGAATGATAGAAGCTGAAAGGGTATGAGAGAGTGAAAAGGAAGCAAGTCCCTGCTCTGTCTTATACCAGTAAAAACAAGAAAAAGGCAGAGCTTGGAACAGTGGCTTCAGATCCACCCTGGCACACAGAGAGCAAAACCTGACCAAGGTGATGGCCAGAATTAGGAGGGCAACTCTTGATGCATTTTCTTATCTCTGCTATGCTTTCTTCCTGACCTTGGGTAAGTTGATTAACCTTTCTTTTCTAAGTTTCTCTAAAAGTGATATGACTCTGCACCTCCCATAGAGGTTGTGGTGCTTAATTGGCCAGTATCTCTCAAACACTTGAAGTGCTTTGGATGAAATACCTTGTGCAAGAGAAATAATTGAAGTCAATGGAGCTGTGACAGCTGACACTAGCTGGTGGAACCCTGGTGTTTAATAGGATCAGAAGGAGGCTTAGTTAAAATGACAGGAAACCAAAGAGGCATTTGGTGGTAATAAGATCATAAATGAGTCAAAGGGGTTACTGTTTGCTGTAGTAATACTCAGGATTTTTCATCTTCCAGGCATTTTATCAGCATCCATTAATTCTCAGGCCTCCCTGTAAACAGATCTGTAATATGTCCCCCATTACGCAGATAGAAAAATCAGGCAGATGAGTGATGTGACTTATCCACAGAACAAGATGTAAGAAATCAAATTTGGGCCCCTGGTTCCCAAGCCTATTCTCAGAGCTCCCTTTCTGCCACTCTTTTGTTGTCTATATATTTCCTTATCTTTCTGTTTCAATTATGAAAGCCCATCTCCTGCTCCTTTTTCTGCAAGCATCCTTGCCTAATTCCCTGCTAGATACTGCTCAGATCTAACTCAGATCTGCTCTTCCATCAGCTTCTCAAAGCTTTCAGATAGAAAGCAAAGCTGAGGGGAATGCTGCTGGGCTAAGCAGCTCTGCTTGTGTTAACAGCCCTTTTCCCAAGTGCCAACACATGTAACAGTTTTTGCCCTTCCAAGTATTTTTCCTGGTTCCCTACCAGTTCCCCACAGCACCTGGCTGCTGCACTGCAACCTCTCTTCTCAGAAGCAGTTCTCATCAGAGTATGCTGGGACAAGGTCTGTCGCTTCAGACTGCCTACTGCTCTTTGCTGGAAAAAAATTCGTGACCTGCTTAAGCCTCTAGGGAAAATCATTGTCATTACTTCAGCTCTTGAAGATGTCTGCCGTTAGAGGATGCAAGGCTGAGGTTATGTAAGTGTGCCAGACAAATCCAGATGTTCCAAGGAGTCCAACCACAGCTGCTCTGCTCCTAGCCCTCCTCTGGAATGGGTGCCAGGACAAGATTTTGGTATTCAGTCTGACTAATAGTCTCCAGACAGGTCTCCACAGACTAGTTTCTGTGTAGAGGGAATACATGAACTTGAATTGGTCCCCTACTTGAAAAAACAAAAGTATTAGTGTGCTGGGATGCTTCTGTACTGAAGTGTCCCTGCAGATGGAAATGGAACATGAAATGGGACAAATTATTCAACTGTTATAATGTTATAAATCTATAACAAACCCCGACAATATAGTTTACTCTAAAATAAAGACTTCCACTGCTGCTTACAACAACTATGCTACAGCAATACTAGGGATAATTACTCTTGCATGGTAGAGGTTTCTTTTATTTTTTTTTTTTTTTTGTAAATGAAATTTTATTTGCCCTAGATTGCTACTCATAGTTCAGAAAGAAGAGGTTTGGCTACATTATCTCTACTTAACTAAAACCCAAACTGGAACAAAGGAGAAAATATAAAACATTACCCAATCAAACCTCAGCACTTACTTATAATAACACCACAATGAGCCACATTTGCACATGTTATTTTCTGGCTAGTTGCAAAAGAAGCTGGCTTTTTTCACCCTTAAAAAGAAAACCAAACCAAAACAAAAACCCAGTCAAACAAACAAACAAAAACCCAACAAACAGAAAAGCATTTTAATTGCCATAAAAGTGCAAATTTTGATCCAGATGAAATTTGAAGGATAAAGGAAGCAAACTGAGTATGTAACTGGATAATAATTTGGTTTGGTGGTTTTTTTGGGTTTTTTTAGAACAGAAAGGTAAAGAAGGCATATTTGCCCTTGCTGACACTTGAGTGCTTTGATGGTGATATAACACTTCTTGTGCATCTCTGTTTTATACATTGGAGACAGCACATCAGACACAAAAACTGTAAAGGTAAACTGTAAATTCTTCCAATCTAGACAAAATGGCAGTTATACTCATTAAAAAAAAATTATATGAAAAAAAAATTACTCTTCCTGTCCTCTTCTGTGCTCTTTGCTTACTAAGTTGTAGATTTTGAGACTTTTGATTGAGATGTTAGGTTCTTAACACACTGAGTATGTTTTGTTACAACACAAGTGAACTCCCTAAAAATTTTAACTGTAAGTCAACAGATAGAATTCAGCTGGACTGACTCCCTGTATAATATACAGGTTATACTCCCTGTATAACCTTAGTGAAATATCTTGTCTTATATTCCTCCAGTGGGAGCTATTACAGTCAATTCATTAATGTGTAAAAATGTGATTTAAGACCATCAGACGTAAAATCTTAAAGAAAAAGCATTGTCGTCATAGATTTACATTAAATTATCTTAATAAAGTGAATGCTATGCTATCTTTAGTTACAAAGTTAAAAAAAAAAAAAAGGTAGGCATGCAGAGTCACATTGTCTGATAACTAACACAGCAAGGAGATCTGTGACAAGTAGATCCACAACAGCTAAAACTTCTGAGGTTTTCTGCAAAACTCCAGGTGAAAGCAATGCCATCTTTCATTTAGAGGCTTGCTCAAAGCTCATCTCCTAATACTGTTTGTCTGAGAAAAAAACCCAGAAGAGAGAGAAGGTAGCAATTACCATTGGGGAAAACATAAAAGATGACTGCTGTGTGTGTGCCAGGCATTGGGGAAAATTACTACTTTGTCTTTAGCAGAGAGATGACATTATCCCTGCAGCCAAACAGAACCTACACTGTAAATGCAATGTCCAAATATATTCAACAAGAAGAGGAGAGAAATCCAGCTGGATTAGAAACAGAGCCATTCTTGAACTAATTGGGACAAAGAAGTTTTGCTGACAGTCTAGGCTGCATACAGCAGCTTGCTAGTCATTTAAAAGAGGTGGCAGTACCACTCCCATTTTGGGAGCTCTAGCAGGTTAGTGATGGGAATTTCCCAGGATAACAGTGGGAAGCAGAGTGGCCACAAGCACAGGGGAGGTGGTCTCAGCTGAAACTGGGTTTTTTGGATGCATTTAAGTGAAGGATACCCCTGTACTGCCAAATGGAAAGACAATACATCCCTGTTTGTAAATACATTCCAGGATTTGATTTTTTTCTTGGTAGCATTGATCTGGAATGATCTACAATGATCCAGTGGGCATACAACAAATAAAATGATGGCTCATTGTATATGTGAGCTTTTCACATTTGTTCCTGCTTTTCTCTATGTGGCTGGTGGCTTGGAGGGAGAAAACTTGGACAGAAAAAAAAAAAAAAAGTCAGCACAAGAGCCTGGGGGAAATGGGGCAAAACTGTAATGAAAAAAAGGAATAAATAAATGGAAGTGGTACATAAGCAGCACTTAAGTCTGTGTGAGGTTAACACCAAATGCTTACTCCTAGCTAAATAAATGCTGCCTGGGGACTGTGATTAGAGCAGGCAGCTCAGGGGAGGCAGCAGCTTCTCAAAGCTGGAGCCAGGGAAAAGCTTTGGGAGCTCAGCAGTGTGGCGAGCATTTTTGAGCATTAGCTGCATCTGACCAAAGGGAACACGATGTTCACAACAAGGGTGGAAGCACTCCCCCACCACATCTATCTAATGCAGTGCCATCAGGCTGCCAGCCTGTGCAGGGATGTCATGTCATTCTGTCACATTAACATCACAGAATTTCAGAGCAACTGGAGATGTCACGTGCCCTGTCCAAACTGACCAACTCACGAAGCCAGCAGCTTGAAATGCCTCCTTCCCACGTCAGGGTCCTAGCTCAGGACAAATGAGCAGGCAGTCAAATGCAGATCAAAATCCTCGTTTGGATAATCTGCCTCTTGCAATACTTCTCCTTTTTTCAGAAGCAGGTATTGGATAAAACTGCTCAGGCGCAGCCCTCAGTCAGAGGTAGCAGCCAAATTATGAATTTACTTTTTCTGATTCATACTACATTCTACCTGCAGGTACGTAATCAGGCTTTTATTCACCTAACTGCTTTATCCTCTAACAAGCAATTCATCTGAAGAGTTTTTTACTGCAGGATTTCCACTGTAAGGATCTTTTTTTTCTGTTGGAAGAGGAACTCACTGCTTCAGTGCAACACTTTTGCTCATTAAAAATAATTTCTCAGTGAGTTTGGTCATAGTAGCTCTTCAGTCATATTAGAGACTCTGTTGCAGCATTAGTGCTGGAGAACATGCTAAAGACCAGCAGGGAAAATGAAAGGGAGGGACGAAAACAAGAGGATGGAAGGACAAAACAGATTGCTGCAAATTATAAGCAAGCGCAGACCTGCTGCTGCCCACTGAGGTACTGATTTGTCCAGCCCTGGGAAATGTGCTTGACCAAAAAGTCAGTCTGTATCCTCATCAGAATTTCTCACCTACTTACAAACACAGTTCTCTATGTGTTTTCTCTCTTGCCTCACTCTCTTCTTGGCTCCCTTCCCTCTTGCATCACGCTTGGCTTTCTTCCTTTACTACTGTAACTTCTGTGCTCACCAGGGATGCTTTGAAGCTTGCTTTAGCAACGTAGACTCGTTCCAATCTTTAGGGAAATTTGGTACAGAGAGAGCCTGCAGTTTATATCAGCAAATTCGGTAACACAAGCACATTACCCCAGAGAGATGGCATGTTCAGCTGCCAGTGAGCTCACTTCAGCTCCTCTGCTCCTGGAGCAGACATCTCCCTCCTCAGGAAGCCTTGTGTGCCTGGGGAGGGGCAGGCCTGCAGCAGCCTCTTCTGTTACAGGATGTAACAAAACCTGACAACTTTCACTGAAGCACCCTGTTTTCAGCTAAATAAGAGAACTGGCACAATCTGGAGGTGGAGAAAGATTATTTCAAGATGCAAAGCATGTTAATCTCCCTTCTTCTGACTTAAGCACAGGCACCAGTCAATGACTATTTCTAATATACCACGTAAATAATGAATCACATTATTCAGAAAAGTATCAGCTCAGACAAATACAGAAAGAAGCAAAGTACTACTTTTCATTCTGTGGGACAATTTCACCTCCAAAGCAAGTTAAAAGCCTTTCTGAGGCTCTTCATCAGTTGAATACAGCTTTTTTTTTAATAAAATCAAAGCAGACTCCCTTAGCATAAAAGTGCTAATCACTTCAAGGAATTCATGATTGTGCAATGACATCTACTTTTCTTTAGGTAGCAGAAAAAGGAGGAGCTGGATAGTCTGTCCTGGACACAGGGAAAATATTGTGATTGGTCCCCATTCAGCCTAAGGGAACATACTAAAAGATCAAATTAAAAACGGCAGTATTTGTTTAGAGAGGGAATACTGCACTAACACAAAAAGAACTCATGTGCCAGAAACCTCCCAGCCTGAGGTGAAACAAGAGACATACAGTACTGGGATTATCCTGCAGCAGGACAACCAGTGCTGCAGAAGGAATTAACTAGTTGAGACCTTCTAGACCTTTTCCATCTTTCATCTTATTGAAAAGAGCTGTCCTGGTCACTGTGGCCATGTAATCTCCTAGGAAGACAAGGGAGTATAAATTTGGGCCTCCAGGCTGGAGTGGCTCATGTCAGTGTTCACTACTGACTCCTTTATACCTCTGCTGTGTCTCAGGAGTACTTTGATTCACTTCTAACTTCCAGATTCTGGCACTGGTAGGTGAGAAATGGCCCTCCCACTTGCTTTTAAACCCTGGGGAAATTCTGCACTCTCTTTCATTTCTAGTATCTGTTCAACTGGTGTAATTGGGTTGTTTCAGGATGGATGAAGCTAGAACTGAGAAATGGGTATCCATGAGTTTCTGAAAGAAGAAAAATGTACACAAAATCCAAGACTTGAAGTTAAAATCTTAGACACTCCCCTCTCTTCCAAAACCTCATCTGTAACATGTCAGCAAAACAGATGGTATAGGAATTCAAAAGACTCTTGCCTCCTCAGACTGGTCCAACAGTGATGATGATAATGCCAAGAGAGCATCTTTCACCAGAAAGGGGAAGAAGTAGTTTTTCCATTCAAAGAAAGATAGAATTAAAGCAAAGAGAATGTGAAATGAGGAAGCCAGCATCAGACAGACATGATGAATTGAACTTATAAACAGATTTTCTAGTTGTCAGGCCAGTATCCTCTCCCAGAAAGTATGCTTTATAAAGCACATAAAAGAAAAATCTGTAGACTTCTACATAGAAGAGAAAACCCCACAGGACTAGAGAAAAATGTCAGAGAGGATGCACTGGAACCTCCTTTTTTCTAAACAATTAATGGGACTAGTGTCAGCCCTTGTATATGGAAGAATATATGAATGCCTGAAGGGAAACAAGCACGAATTGTCAGCACTCATACAAGAAAGAGCCCCATGAGCACCTGTCACTCCTTCCCATCCTTTACCAAGTGTAATATGTGGCTGCTAGTGAGACTTGCTGAAAACAAACAAATCACCAGCCCATTGAGGAACAATTGTACACTGGCCAAAGTTCAAACTGTCTGATTTAAAATTCAAATGGGTGCCTCAGCATCACAATCATGCTGGCCAAGGCTCATCCATCATCACTTAGGCCTTTACATATGGGAGAGTCAGTCAGATTTCCTTCAGAGTCAATAGGGGTATTTCCAAGGCTGAATTCATCTGGTGTCTTTTAGATGTCCATTTTAGGAAAAGAGGAGAGAGATACCAACTTCAATACTGAGCCTCAGAAAGGAAATGCAAATTTTAATTCATATAAGATCTTTTACTCTCAATGAAATAGATGAGAACTGAGGATTGAGATAGATATACATAAAATTCAAGTAGTATGAGCTAAAATGAAAGGTTACAGAAAGTCCTCTCTAGTGTCAAATGGGAAGCTTGTGTGCCTCAAAGATCAGCAATGGTAACATACTCCATCAGATGTTCCTCTGTATTGGTGCATACTGCTGGGAGAAAATGGGAACAGACTTCACACCGTGCTCCACCAGGATGTTTACCACAAAATTCAGCATACACACAAAGTAAGTAAAGCAATAAGTAAACATAGAGACTGGTTATTACATTAAATTCCATGACTGAAGATCAGGACTAACTCCAGCAAGAGATCATTAGAACTCCAGCACCCAGACTTCAGGCTGTGTACATTTTAAGCCAGTATTGACTCTGAGTGCAGGGACTTAGTTTGGTAAAACCAGCTCTTCCCCAGGAATTCAATCAAGATAAGGCTGTTAGCTGTGACTAATCAGAACAGTCTCCTAGGAAAAAGGAGAGTTTAATTACCTTAGTGTTCTACTCAGTAACTTTTCTAGATATACCACACAGTGAAAGATACGTGACAATGTGGGTGCCAGAGTTTATATCATCACGAGCTCGGGACAGACATGTTAGTCATGAGTTTGATTCCTGTCTCCTGCTTTTCTGAGGTGCATTAGCTGCTATGGAAACTATCATTAGAATGGGCATGGCTTTCTGACACCCAGATGAACCCCGTGCTGATGCTAAATGATGTATCTTCTACGCAGAGATAGGCCCAACCCCAGCATGTTAACTAATCCAGATCCATCACATACAATCTGAAATACATCTCTATACAAAGGAGGTAACTGACAAAAGTTTTGTAGTTTTTTCCTACTCTTTCCCATTCCTGACCAGTGGTGGACTTCTCATACCCTATAATGCCATGAAAACAGCAAACTGCTCAACATACAGCTGCAATGATTGGCAATGTGACACTTGGTTAAAGAAGCCTGAGAAAATCTTCCATGCTCCAGAAAGACTAGAATCCCTCTGATGAAGTACAACCACAAATGTAATGAATTCAATTTTTAATGCTTCTTTCAGTTTTCCTTTGGAAAGGATGCTGCAAGAGGGGCTACTTTAATTGGATCAAGAGGTGTACAGAAAAGCCAGACTTTTACATCCCCGTGTTAAATGGTGCTTACAAAAAAACTAAGATACAAACACAATGAGACCCTGTCTTCAGAAGGGAAAANAAAGAAAGGAAAAGAAAGGAAAAGCAGTTCTCTTTATTAAGTGACCTATCAAATTCCGTAATCTGAATGAAAACTTTTCAGGGGAACAATGAAACAAGAACTTCTATGCTCAATCAAATCAATGGCTCATCTGTTCTTGTGTCTAAATGTGACAACTGCCAAATTTTCTAAGCAAGATGTAACCAATTGCCTTTCTGCTACCACAATTCATTTCCATGCTACTGCACCATAATATGCATTGTTATATTCCTCCCAATGCCATTCTGCAATCTCAGATAGGAGGATCAATTTAGAAAAGCTTCAAATGCTGCAAAATATTTACCAGATTTTAGAACACCTGGAAAGCTATGCAATAATAATAAAACCAACAATTACTGTATATAATGCTTTTCCAACAGTGTGCTTGTGATTTATTTCCCCAGTCTTCCATAACTACAGAATAAATTGTGAGATATCACAAGGAAAGCAACTGTCCAGATCTCCCATGCAAGCCCAGAAGTGTATGAAATACCTTTGCTTTATCAACCAATCCTACACCATTGTGGAGACCCAAAAGACTTTGAAAATCTCAGTGAAGCTTCTGAAACAAGAAGCTTGAAAAAATTCAAATTATCACATTGATCATAGCCCTCAACCTCCAATGTGTCATTTTTGGTCTTTATTTCAAAAAGCAGCAAATGCTCTCAGTACCTCATTGAAGATGTATGCCTCAGTTTACCAATTAATTCTGAACAGCAACCTCCTGTGACCAAAGATTATTGTTTTTCCCCTGAAACAGTATAGTCAAATTACATATTAGTAATTAACCCATAGTAAATTAGATTTGATTGATTAAAGTCTACTGCTCTGCAGAAATAAAATTAAGTGGAAACCATCATGTAGCTATTAACTTTTAACAAAAAAAATAGTCACAGAAGTTTGAATGTGAAATTGCACCTGAGCTGCATATTGCAGTGGAGAAACAATTCAGGACTTGGGCTCCCCCTGCAATAAATAGTTGCAATGCTCCATATTTGGAAAAATGAAGATAACTAACCACAACACAATAGGCATGTGCATGCTTTCATTTTTATTTCTTAGCTAGAAAATTTCCAGTGCTGCCTTTGAAATTGCTAGCAAGCTATCTTCTTTGACAAGGCTGTTCTTTCTACCATTTGATGTTAAGCAGAACCAAGAAGGAGTCTCTGGTGGGGTCTTACACATCTTTAGCCTTGCTAAACTAAACAGAGGAACGTCACAGCTCTCCCCTGAACAGTATTCAAGGCCAATGGCTGAGTACTAAGAATTAAAATCCCCAAAAGATTGTGAAAAGGTTCGAGGCACAGCATGCCTGTGCATCTCTGACAGATGGGTACCACGGCTCCGTGATCACACAAACCATTCTGGGTCAGATCAGCAGATACTTTGTTTACCTTGGACTTTCACAACTGGGAGGAGGCAAGGATACATTCTTCAGGAGCCTGCTGAGGTAATTACAAAGAGTTTCAACCTTTCATTTTGTATGCGCTCAAAAAACTTCGGGCCTTTCTTGTAGATCTCTACGTAGCATCTTTAAAACAAATTTCAATAACAATCTTGATTTACTTAGTTACTTTTTATATAACTTAATTGTAGTCCACTCACATCCATCAGTCAAAATCTAAAGGCATTCCAGTCGACCTTTTCCATACCTTACTAATGAATCCACCAACTTACAATAACAAGTCAGTTTATCCATAATTTTTCCTAGTAGAGATCGCTGCTTGGAAGATACTTGCATGGTCTGTTAACCTTAATCTCCTATTTCAGGGCAAAGTGCCACCACGCTGCAGCACTTGCACTGCACTCAGTGGGCCTCCGACAATCTCGTGCTGCCTGGGTGCTGCAGGTTGGCCTTTCAAGATGGATAATCCTGAGCAAGCCTGCAGCGAGCCTAGGATGGGTGAATCTATTCCTGCCTGCATCTCTCAGTGTCCTGTGGCTGTGTGGTGCTCGCAGGGCTGGGAGGGAAGTCTGCAGAGATAATGGCTGCAATTTGCAAGGGCTTCTCTTTGTTTCACTGTCTGAGCTTGCTTGCTGAGGCGGCACTAATTGCACAACAAGCTTCAGCTCAAGGGGCCTCCACAGCAGAGCTGTTTGCTCCTGAAGCTCAATTCCCTCATTCCTGACCTTGGAACAGCAGGGACAGGGGAGAAGAGGGAACACGTACCCGACAGTTGTTGCAGTGAGGATGGCAGAGTGCCTGAGGGCTCAAGACATAGATCCTGTTCTCAGCTCTATTTTCTACTGAATGTCAGCTGTGGACATCTCACAAAATCTTTCCTTGGACTTAAGTTTGTCTCATAATGGCGATGTTCAAGCGCTTTGAGATATTTGGAAGACAGAAAATGCAAAAACATTTTGGAGCATCTCATTATTAAATATAGGACTAGACAAACACCTCTGAATTTTGTTATTATTCAGGTAGATAAATATAGAGCTGGTTGCACTGAGTTCCTTCGGTGGTTTCCTTCTGTGAATATTATAGCAAGTGACACATAATGTGTGGAATGAGAAAAAAAAAAAAAAAGGAAAAAGGGGTAAAAAGAATAATTTTAAACTTGTATTAGAAACTGTTCAAAAAAAGAGATTTTTTGATTGTGTTAGCTCATTTGCATTTGAGAACTGACCTGTTTTACAGGA
Organism: Urocynchramus pylzowi; assembly: GCA_013397555.1. NCBI lineage: Eukaryota > Metazoa > Chordata > Aves > Passeriformes > Fringillidae > Urocynchramus > Urocynchramus pylzowi. The sequence goes on along the minus strand of VZRH01004960.1, from coordinate 294,284 downwards.
AAAAACCAATATGATCTTATTGTACAAATAATAGCAATAAACCCCCCTAATTATAAAGTCCACTGAACTGTCCTCTAGCCAAATCCCTGAATAGCTTCCTCCTATGTGGCATCTGAAGAACCTTCTTTTCTCTTCAGTGATCTAGAATTCTGTGTACCAGTATAAAAGTAATTTAAACTATGCCAAATTTTCATAGGTAACTAAAGATAGGGATGATAGCAGGAGCCACTTTTAGGATACAAACTGAACAGGGAAATCACATTGCAAAAGTTTAAAGAGGACAGTGCTAATGGGAGAGATGAGTGGGAGTAGCTCTCCACAGTGAGAGGCACTGTGTCTGCAAAAGGGCAAATGAAGGACACTTTGAGCCTTCCAGCTCCACAAACCCAGAACCAGGGAATGGCCAAAGGAAGGGCTTCCTCCCTGCCACCAGACTATGCCACGGGCAGCTCCAGCACTGCCCTGAGATCCCATGTGACAGACAGTGCAGAAAAAGGCACCACCTCCAGATGAGGATTCTCCAGGGTAGAAAGAAGACTCTGTCTCCAAATAAAACCAGGTCAAACTTCCACATGCTGTTCTTTTGGTTTGGTCCTCTCCAGCCTCATCTATGCTCTCTGCTCATGACACCTGGGAAAATCAGCAATTACATGGCACATGCCCCTAACTTGATGAATTCTATGTCCAGCACCCCAATATCAGCAGTAGTGTCTGCCTTCTAAAGACAAAAGAGGAGCTAAATGACCTCCCTATGCATCTGACAAAAAAAACAAAAAAAAAAGCCAACAAAGGAAAAGCCAAAGTCATGCAGTACAGTTTGTCCTCTAGGCAATTAGTAAGGTCAGTCTCAACAAGTAAAACATAAGAAAGGCTGATTTTTGGAGATTCAAGCTGAACCCCAAAATGTCATTGTGCACCTTGTTGGGTGGAACTTTGCTTACTTTTCTTACTAACAGCTTCAACTTCTCCCACCAGGACTGATAGGAGAATTATATTCACTTCATAGTAAGCAGAAGTCAAATTTCAAAACAGTTTTACATCAATAGAGGCAATAGAGGTGGGGAGAGGTGAAGATGCTGAGGTGAGAGGCCCTATGTTCAAATAACACAGAAATAATGTCCAGTCTTACTTCTTTTCTTTCAGATTTGCTATAAACCTTACAGAAATTAAAATAGCAGCAATGGAACTCCAAAGAAAATAGGTTAGAAAAAGCAATACAAAGTACTAAACATTATGTTGAACACAATGGCCACACTGTGACCAAGGGGCCAGAAAGAGGGATGGACTTATGATTCTTATTCCTGAACTTGCCACATCATTGCAGGTTCATCTTCAGCAAGCCATTTATAGGTCTTCTGTACATCCCTTTCATGGTTTATAAAAGGGACAAAAATACTTCAAATTCTTCACACAATAAGTCCTGTCCATGACCAGGTTGTTATAATTATTATTAATCCATATAACCCAAATAAACAAATCCCAAGTCCTTAAAAATAAGGACTGGGCTATGATACTGGAAATGTTCATAATGAGATATTTCTAAGGATATTAATTTATGAATCACTTTTGTCCTATACAGCATTGATAAAGATTAATAATCTTCATGGAAAAGAGAGTTTTGGCAGTAAGCTTCAAGAGCACCTAGTAAAAGAGCCCAAATTGCAAGTGCTCCTGAAATGACAGTTTGTTCATTGTGTCCCACTGGCATCTCCTGATACCATCTCACAATTATTTTTTTACTGTATCTCACTTGATAGAAAGAATCCTTGTAAATCCAAATAGAAGCACATTTAGAGCAGTTAGTACACCCAAATTAAATAACCTCCATTCCCTCTTATTTACAAAGACATGCATATTTTTATCTTCAAGTGCTTCTATTCTACAAATTCGACCAAGAAAAATCTGTAGCCTGACAATGCAGCATTGGCATCTCCTGCTGAAGGAAACCAGTTCCTCTCTGACATCTTCAATGACTATAAAATGGTTTTTCCTATAATCTTTCAATTTTTACATTATATAGGAATATGTAATAATAATAATAATAATAATAATAATAATAATAATAATAATAATAATAATAATAATAATAATAATGCAATAACATATGCAATAAATAATAGCATATAATAATGTAGCATTTAACAATATATAATTATATTATATATTTAACAATATATAATTACATTAAAAATAAAAGCAATACTGCTAACTTGCACCGTGGCATGAGAATCAATTGAAGATGTAACATTATTGCAGAATTTGCACTCCATGTTTAGTACTCATATGACCAATATTGAAGAATGGTAAAGAAAATTTCATTACAGGAGCTGCTTCCCATGAATAGATAAGGCTTCATCTAGACACCTAGAAAAGCACATTAGACTTCTCTATCCTCTCATAAAAACACACCAGCAGTCATACTGGACAGGTGTGGGCTTAGCAAAGACATTGGACTGCTCTGACCACACTGACTGCATGCTCAAAGCTGTTTATTTCAAGTACATCAATCACCTTCTGTTCAACATACATACTGCCTTCATCATTGGAGCTTCCAGACAGTTGAAGTGAAAGATTACTTTCCTCTATTTAATGTCAGGATTTTTTGATCCTTGCTGAAGTAGCAAGTTACCACAGAATGAGTGTTCATCACAGCCTCAGTTTAAGCAAGGTTAGTGTGCTGTGGCCACAGCAGTTTACCTTGGTTGGAACCATCACCTTAACCTGTGTTGTCCCTCTCTGTTGATCATCTCTGCTTGTCATCTCTCAATTTGATTTTAGAATAGTACCTCTTTGGGAAAGCAACCACATCTGTCTGCAACATGTTTTAGCCATTGACTAGTACAAGGCAGCTGCAATATGAATAGAGAAAAAGTTGTCAAAAATTGAGAGAAGCAGAGAGAGCTCCACTGGCCATATCAGTGAGCTTTAGTAGTTTTAAGTCCAGCTTGATGCATACCACAGAGGAGTCCATTCCTCAACAGTGAAGTTCACATTGCAGTGTGAAGAATTTTGGAGCAAACACTGTTGGCAGTGGTCCACCTAGAAGGTACCAGTCACTTTATTATATAAGGACCAAAGATAAAATTAGATTGAGAACAATGTGTAGCATCTTCTAGAGCACAATGACTCACATTCACACGAGGCTGTCAAGCTGGAAAACAGCCATGGAGAGTGTAAAAACAAGGCTGCAGTAAAAAGTACATCTTCAGATTATTTTGCTGAAAATAGAGAGAAAACTAAAGAGCTAGGGGCGTATTAGTGATCTGCAACTTACTGCTGTAGGCCATGGAAACTCATGAGCCATAGCAGATAAATAATAATACCTCCTTCCCTAAACATTGCAAATCAGCAAACAGAGGGAATTCATGGGGAAAATTATAACAAAAGAAAGATTAAATATCCCTAAGAGGAGTCTCAGGAGAAACGACTCAGAAGGTGAAACCTTTCCTGTAATGACATGTCAACTCACACAGAGACTCCAGGCTGCCTTATTCATACATTCCAGTTTAGCAGAGACTGTAAAATGTAGGATTCTGTAAAATTCTACCATTCAGAAACAGCGTATGATTCTCATTGTGGTACACACAGAATGAGATGAGTAGATCTGTCTGGCTGCAAACATCTGTTCTCCTCCCTCATTTCAGCTTCTAATGAAGGAAGCAACATTGCTGATCCTCACTTCAGTACACTCTCTGCCTGCATAATCTGCACAGCCTTGCCCATCAACTCACACAACCAAGGAAAGACAGACCATTTTTTGTTTCCAGTCTGGTTTTATCCACCTGAGTCCACAACAACTCATGTTTTATAATTCATCAGAAAATGGTCCTTGGAACAATTGCTGGGTCCTGACTGCTGTCAATGCCTACAGCAAATATTGTCAGGAGGCACTTCCCAGGCACTCTCAGTGAATATGTTCAGAAGCTGTCTCCCAACAACTGTGAAGAGCTGTCACATTGTGTGGTCTGATGCTATCACCCAGCTGCTGTCCCCTCACAGCACCCCTGGTCACAGCTGCTTCCTGAATGGCTGCTGATGCCAGCCAGCCACCCAGGCCACTTGTCTGTTACTGGTGGTAACATTAAGAAAGTCACAATGCCACTTGGCTTCCACAGCAGCTAAACATGATCTCTACAACCTCATCTCACAACCAGCAAGCACATTAATCTGTGCTGTGGCCTTGGATAGCAGGGAATCCCTGCAACACATGGGAGTTACAGCACTGTGTGCCAGTGAACAAGAGATATCCAGCAGTTTTATCCAAGTAAGCAAGTAAAAATACCACCACTGAAACAAGGTGGATCTCACTGCCATGAGGTTTTACCTCTGCCATATTCAGGTGAAAATTCCATTCTTAAGATGTCTCTTCTCCCTTGCTGTACCTTCTTTTCTATGGTTGTAAGCAACACTTCTCAATCTTTGATTTCAAATAATCATCTCATCCCTAATTAGTCAAATTAGTCAAACTGTACACATTTAGTTTGTTCATTTAAATCCACATGCAACTGTTTGGCTCTCTTAGGAGATGTACAAGACAAAGAATACTTTTAGTGAAAGAAGAAAATGACAGATTGTCCCTCAATGTGTCTGTGTATATATATACACACACACATACACTGTATGTTCTGGCACATGGTAGGGTGTATTTACTGTATGAGGCCATATGTTTGAAGAACTAGAACAGAGGAAAAAAGCCAGTTTCTGAATGTTATATGTCTAGTTTACATATTGTCAAATATATTCTAAATATATGGGAAACATAGTTCATGAGATTCATAATTGGTAAAGAACAGGCAGTCACATATAAAGATCAGTGAGTGTTCAGAAGTCAGATTTACAAAGAAAGAAGGTGGAGCACTTCTAATCTATATGAAGACTTACCACTGCTCCTGTCTTTTCAGGTTAATGAAAAACTCTCATAAAAATCTGAGCATGCCAAATGTAGCAGAAGCAATATCATAATCCTTGCATCATGTGTGGATTTACTGGAGAACGTTTCCACTTCCAGTTGTGGAATCACTGAGCACTCCAATCATGTAATACAAATATGTCTATAGAATTCTTGATGCTTTGTGTGCAAGTGTAAATATGTTCAATGGATGAAAACACTGAGAGTTAAAAGGCTTTTTCTACCCAAAAGAAAACAGCATAACAAGAAGAATTAGCTGAGTGCTGGAAAATAAAGCAAGATACATTATGAGAAATAAACACTCAATAAATTCCAATGAGTTTGAATATATAGATTATGCTTGCAATCAGAAGAGATTCAGATTTTTAGAGTGAGTTACCTACATCGATGCTTTCTTACCCTTTGTTACTTGTTGCTTGGAGGTTTCTTTCATTCCCTTATTATGTCATTATGGATCAGAAATAGCCACATTTTGTGACACTTCCTTTTCACTGGAGTTTTAACTGAAAGAGAAGAGTCCAGTTCTTTGACAGCACAGCCAAAAGCTGTGGCCACAATTACTTGTATCCATTTATCTATGCCAAATCTTGCCCTGTGAACTCATCATTAAAACCAAGACTTGGGAAAATGGTATCCCTGGGGAAATATTAGACAGGAACTGGATTGACTCTTTAGGATTTTTAGGTGTATAGAGAGTTAGACATATTGTTTTCAACCTATGCAGCACCTTGTTTGGAACCTCCTAATGTACCAAATTACATAGCACCATTGTGAAACTAACAGCTCTCTGATTTTGTAAAATTATTCTCTTAATCAGACACCTGTGAATAATTCAGGTTACTAGAGAACAATTAAATTCATTTTAGTCTAGCAAACTGCCACAGAATACAGTAAGTTGGGAGGAACCCACAAGGATCATTGAGTCAAACTCCCAGCCCTGCACAGCACCACCCCCAAGAATTACAACATGTGCCTGAGAGAATTGTCCAAATGCTTCTGGAACTCTGTCAGGCTTCATGCCATGACCACTTCCCTTGGGAGCCTCTTCCAGTGCCCAATCACCCTCTGGGCAAAAAACCTCCTCCTAATATTCAACCTATATCTCCACTGACACAGCTTCAGGCCATTCTCCCAGGTCCTGCCACTGGTTACCCCAGAGAAGAGTAATCTCTCCTCATCTCTCATGGAGAGATGAGGAGATGAGGAGATGAGTACCTCATCTCTCCTTACATGTTACTGAAAATAATTTAGAGTCTAATTATGGGTCTTAGACCATATACACTTAGTATTCAAGAAAAAATGCTGGGTTTTCCTTATCTAGNGTAATCTCTCCTCATCTCTCATGGAGAGATGAGGAGATGAGGAGATGAGTACCTCATCTCTCCTTACATGTTACTGAAAATAATTTAGAGTCTAATTATGGGTCTTAGACCATATACACTTAGTATTCAAGAAAAAATGCTGGGTTTTCCTTCTCTGATTTCCAACCTTGTAAACTCAACCTCTGACCCAAAGTCTACACACTTTCAGCTCATATAACATCTGAAATAAAGGATGTGTCTTCTGCCCCTCCTCTTCCCATCATGAGGAAGCTGTAACTACCATGAGGTCTTCTCTCAGGCTCTTCTTCTCTGGGCTGAACAGACCAAGTGACCTCAGCCACTCCTCCTATGGCTTCCCCTAAATGCCCTTCACCATCTTTGTGGCCCTCCTTTGGATACTTCCCAATAGCTCAATGTCTTTTTCATATTGTGGTGCTGAAAACTGCCCCCAGCACTCGAGGTGAGGCTGCCCCAGAGCAGAGCAGAGCAGGACAATCCCCTCCCTTGCCTGGCTGGCCATGCTGTGCCTGATGCCCCCCAGGACAGGGCTGGCCCTCCTGGCTGCCTCACTGTGAACTATGTCAACAAAGGACTTGATTGTACATCAAATCACCATATTCTCTTCAAAAACATGCAACACCACAGGTGCTTTAATAAGTGAACTTAAGCCCAAGGATCTTCACGAACAGATAAGCTCTGCTTCTGTAACAGAAACCCTTTCTTACATCATGATAGCACTAGGAATCAATTACACCATGTACTTCAGCATACTTCAATTAACTGTTGCATACAAAATGTCTCCAGTTTTGGCAGGCCTCATTTCCCATTCCATAGCCACTGAACCTTTGTGAAATCTAAAACTCTTCCCATTCCAGTGCCTCAGTTCCACTTCCTTTCAAATATGAGGATGATGACGTCGGTATCTACCTCAGAGGGATTCTGAAGATTAATTCTCAGATGACTTGAAATTATCTGAACTGTGATATGTGGGTAGAAACTATGAATTGTTAGCAGATGTTGTTATTATAGTGACAACTTCCTACATTTTAAAATCTCACATTTTTGTGTGAAAGAATAAAGAAAGAGAAACACCTCATGGTTTCTTCATTAGGACTTGGATTTTTATTTCATTTTAACCTTCAATATTGCGTTAACTTTATTGTGCAGAGAAAGAAGATTGAGGGCAGGGACTGGAGAAGCATCTGAAATTCAAAGAGATTCTCTTCTCTGTCTTCCTTCTTAATAGTTTCTTTAGACCTGCACTATTACCCATCAGTACAGCATTCTGCCCCACTGGTTAGAAGTGTGCTGAGAAAATACAGTCTCCAGCTGGCAAAGGCAGGACTTGATACATAATGTGAAACAAGCAACAACAATGACAGGACAAAAAGGACTTTGACAGAGAAAGATTGATGGTGGCAAATGGAGAAGTGTCACAAAGCCAACCTCAGGCTTGCCAAACTCCAAAGCCACATTTTTCATCTGTGGCACTTTTTCCCTGGTGCAGGCTGCTTGTCAATGGGACTAGTTCAAGTGTTCAGCAGGTGAGGAGACGTGGAGGTGAAGAAGTAAAGACATCATTCTTCATTACTCCCTTCAGAAAGGGGGAAATGAAAATAAGGAAGAGTCAACCACAGTACAGTCCTGATTAATTACCAGGCTTGTCAGTGGCAGTGAAAGCCAGAGGACAGTGAATCTTATTGCTATCTACACACAGAGCAAATACAAGTTGCCTGAGAACCATCAGTTCAATGAGGCAGGCACAAGTGTCTGGATCCTGAAGTCCTGCAGGCTGAAAACCAGACCTCAGCAAGCATCCAGCCCCTCCTCACTCCACACTGCTGCTCTGGGCCTCAGAGTTTTTTGCTTGGCAAATCTCATGGTCTCACAGTAGCTTTGGCCTTACAGTAAGCAAAATGTTGCACATGTAGTTACCAATATGCACATTGCATCTACAGACTGTGAGAAAATTCCATTGTGTAAAACTGGAATGGTTGCAGAGGATTTAAATACTTCCAAAGTGCAAATCACATGAAATAATGAGTTTTAATTCTTTTTCTGATGTCTGTCCTAAAAGTAGATAAAGACTTTGTTTGGAAAACCTACCTTTATTCCTAAAGAGGCCAATACCTGATCTCTCCTTACATGTTACTGAAAATAATTTAGAGTCTAATTATGGGTCTTAGACCATATACACTTAGTATTCAAGAAAAAATGCTGGGTTTTCCTTCTCTGATTTCCAACCTTGTAAACTCAACCTCTGACCCAAAGTCTACACACTTTCAGCTCATATAACATCTGAAATAAAGGATGTACTTTTGGACTTCACAGTCAATCCTATAAAAACTTGTATGACATGAAAGATGATGCATCTCTTTTCTCTGAAAGTTCTGCTGGCTCTCATAAAAGTGAAAAATACTTTAAATGCATCTTAATTTCTACATCCTGAAGTCCTAATTCTGCAGTCACAAAGGATTAAAAATTGTGCCTATTATTATTTGAGCAAATAGGCTTGAAATCATATTCCAACAGCTTTCAATCACTGTGGCAGCTACTGAAAACCACTTGTCCCATGTTCGTTAATAGTAAAATTGCTTTCAGCAGTGGTTGAGTGGGAATTAGAGCCAGTGATGACAATTACAGATAAAATACAGGTCACTTTCCCAGTACACACTAACCATGAGCCTCTGCAGCACCAGAATAAAGACTCTGACACTAAGGACCTGTACTGTGAACCATTTTTTTACACAGTCCCTAAAAGAAGGAAGATTTCCTTAGCTTAAAGACAAGTATTCAGAGGTCTTAATAGCTGCAGGGGGTCTAGAAAGCAAACCTATCAATGAGGCCCCTCTCAATCTCCTCACACCCTGTCATCTCCACTGAGGAGTTAGGCACGAGGACATCCAAAAAGTGAACTCTGCATACATCCAGCACAGCAAAGTTGACAGCACTTCTGGGCACACATGAGAGAAGAGTAGAAGACCTCCTGGTAAAATTTCACTAGAAAATTTGCAGATACAGTGTCCCAGGCAGCCGTGCTGCCTAAGCAGAGTTTTCAGTGTCTTTTAAGCTGTACTTCTACCACCAAAGTGCTTTTGTGGATACCAACTACAACCTTTTGCCATGGAGACTTTCACCACCCTGTTAGCAGAATATTTCACAACCTTCAATGTATGTATCCTCCCAAAATGTGAAGGACATAACTGAGAAGGACCTAACTGATGTCACACTGCAGTATGACCCGAAAATAAAGTGGTGGATGGAGGAACATCTTTCAGAAAGCCATGATCCAGCTGTATCCAAGCTGCACTAGAGTCAGAAGCAGCACACCTGGAAAGCACTGTGCCTGCTAAGAGGCAGAGACCAACAGCTGTACACAGATGACACAGCACTGCTAGGAGGAGAGCAGCAGATATCTCTGCTCAGATCTCTTCCACACGTTACCGAGACACGGCTCGTGGAGCTGGGCCAGTGCACCCTGCACCGTGCTCAGCTGTGCAGCACAGAAAGGGCAGTCATTGCTCAAGGTCACTTTATCCATCTACAGGAAGTAAGGAAAATGTGCAAAACCTAAACTCCTAAAAATGGCATCACTTTTATCTCCCTGCCTCCCCCCGCCCTGATCATCATGTTAAAAATGGTCCCATCTCTTCAAAACATAAACACTGTCACCCTCAAAGCATGCATGCTTTCTCAGGAAAAATGAGTCACTTTCTAAGTAAAGGCAAACTTTCTTCAGAATCTTTTAAATGTCTTCATGCAAACATGAAATACCTGTTTTAGCAGGGTTTCTCACTAAGCAGGTGGTTCAAATCCCAGAGAAGAAAAACTGTAGAGATTTGTGCCTTTTTAAAAATAGTTTAATTTCACCGGGTTCTAACTTGCAGTTCAAGGTGCAGAAAATATGTACTACTACTAGGACCTGTCTTTTCTCTGACACACTTTATTCATTGATCCCACATAATGAAAGCCAGCCAGCCAGCCAGTTCTATTTTGCATCCGTTTTTCATGTTCACTGGCTCTCAGCATCCTTCACTGCAGCTGCTGCCTCAGTTAAGCTCCACAGATCTGCCCCCCGCCATCAAATCCATTCTGAAAGCACCCAAATCTGCTCTCAAGCAAAGAAAAAGAAATGTACCTGCAAATGCCTGAGTAGCTTTCCCCTTCACCCCTCCTTGCAGGTGTCCATAATTTGTTCTTCCCAGGTAAGCCTCCAAGTTATAGCCACTATCCTTCTTCCTGGCCTGACAATGAAGCCTGACAACACTTTCTCTCAATCATCTGAAGCTGTCAGTCATTATGATTGACACACCAACTCACAGCTTGAACATATTACACCCACAGGAATCCCACTTCTGTCTAGGCTACACAGTGATAGTTTCTGACCAAGCATTCTAAACCAGGTCTGGACAAAGGGTCTGAGGCAGAAAAACACAACAGATGTGCCACCACCAGGTTGGTGCTCTCCTATACCCTATGTCCATGTCACAGCTCCAGAGCAATAGCAGGAATGAGATTTAGATCACAAGATTGCTGAGGCAGAAACTGTATATTTTATTATGTGCAAATTCAACACACTGTATGACACATCTTTATCTTTGTGCTTGAACTAATAGAGAACCTCCATCAATGGAGAGGAGTTATGACACAGCTGAGAGATTCTGATTCAAGCTGTTAGAGGAAGCTATATACAAATGCACACTTTATCAGACAAGGGAAAACCTTCCTGCCTTTTACCCCAATGCTCAAACCAAATGTTTCAAATGTTAGAAAACACTTTCAGTTCTTCCCTAGGATACTTCCATCTTTGCACCTGATAATACAGTCACAATTCAAAGTGGGAAGTGAAAATTGCCTAAGAAACCAAAAACACTATGTTGTTTCAATTGCCCAAAAATGAAGCAGAAATACTAGACAAGAAAGACTTTCCACTTTAAAAATAAACTATGATTACAGAGATCATAGCGTTTAAATGTCAGAAGAAGGTAAAGAAGTTCTGCAAAAATTATATGGTGAACTTATTCTTAATCCTGGGGTTTAAACAGGATGATGTCTCCATATCATGCTGCCCTATGTCTCTTCCATGCTGAGCAGGTATAAACTCTCAGTGCTCTTTGCACTGGGTTGACAAACTCCAGGGAACACAGGCTGAAAGAGAAATGAATCCCCTACATTCAATACCCACGAAAGTAACATCAAAGGCTTGTCATTTAATGTGCACTCAGATGTTTATTCCCACTCTGCTTAAGCTGGTAAAAAGTATGGATCAGATGCTTAATGTTTTCAACAGCCACCTAACACTAGAATCAATACTGCCAAACACCATGGGTTGTCCCTCATTAATACCCTTACATCAGTAGTGTCTCTGATTTAACGCACTTTTAATGGCTTTGAACATTTGATCCATACACTTCACTTGCCTAAACAGAAAGAAACAAACATCTCTTGACACACTGCACAACGTGTGCATGGGCTATGAAACCAAAGAAGCAGAGCAAACACTGGGGCAGTGGCTGGAGACAGTCATGCTCATCACTGCCCTTAGCTCTTTAATTAACAGACAAAATTTCACCATTCCAGCAGATAAGTGGTAGTGACAGGAAAGGCAGAAAGTGGAGAATGAGAAAGAGAACAAGAAGGAGAGTAACTTTCGTGTAATTGCTCATGTTTAAGGAGTAGTTTGGAGTGCTAAAAAAACACAAGGAGCAAAAAGGTTCTGATTTTTCATCTTTGGGGACTGTGCTATAAAGGCTTGAATATGTCTTTTTTAGAGCTTGTGCAAAATCCCCTCCACTGTTGTCCTAATGCTGTATCACACAGTATGGAAGTATTTCTGCTGGACATCACATGGTGGTACCAGGTAAATATGCAGCTACACAGGATGCTCTGGGGCCTCATGTGATAGGCTGGTGGTGTGACTATGTAAGACAAGAACCTGTGGGCAGATGGATTGTCCCAGTGTATAAACACTAAAAGGGATCCACAGAAAAAAACGTGCCCCTCAGATCCAGCCCCCTCAGAACTACTCAAAGGCTGTTGGTTATACCCTCTATGTGTGTGTGTGTGTATATATTAATAATTGTACACACACACACACACAGAGGCATATAATCTCTACTCAACAATTTCCAGAAACTAATTACAGCCTTGACAGGGTGGGTCTTACATCCTGATAAATTGCATAGCCACAACCCATATATATTCCACCAAAATGTACCTCCGGATTACTATGCTTGTGGTCACAGCTCAGTGAAAAGCACTCTCCTCTAAAGGATGACAAACAGCATCCTCACACTTTTTAGACTTTTGCTCTTATGACTGCATCCTAGCAGCTTATCATGTGTTTCCACACCTGGGGTCTCCAAGGAAATTCCTTAGCACCTAGTGACTGCCAGAATTTAGATTTCACTGTGATAGAGACCAGCTCTGCATTTCCACAGGGGCTCTGCTCTCTGTCTCTAATAATCTGCACAGACATTGCTCTGTGGAACAAATCAGAAGGGCAGATGACAATGCATTGCTCTCCCTGCAGCTTGGCCTACCCATCACCTTACCTGAGCTCAATAATTTTGTTCTGGCCTTACTGTGGCTGCCTTCTATATAAATAAATCTTTCACCTTCTACCTTCGCTTCAGGTGCTATTTAGACAACATCATATTTCCTTCCCTGTGGAATATGGGGGTGATGGGAATGTAGCAGACCCTTGCCTCTAGGAGAGTGGTACATCACATTCAAAAATCACATGGGGATTTGTTCTAATTTAGTATCATCTGTAACTCAGCTGATTCTTCTGTTCAGTCATTGATTCTGTCAGCCTCATTTATTTCCCCTACACAGATGTGTACCTCTCCCTCAAATAAAGAAGAAAACAAGACAGAGGTGGTAAGAGGAAGAGGAGGAAGGCAGGGCATATTTGCTCCATAATAGCATGAGGAGGGTGTGCAGGGGATGGAGTAGGGCTAGTGCTATCCTCCAGTAATCACAGCTCAGGGAGAAAAGCTTGCACTGCAAGGTGTGAAACATCTCCGGAATGCGATTTTCACCTGATAACCAGATTTTCTTTTATATTCTCTTCCTTTTCCCTGTTTCTCTTGCCAACCTGTAACACGTGGGAGTATTTTCCTTCTATTAAAGGGGAGTTTATCTCCCATTCTTGCAATAAAATAAAATACCTAAACAAACACATGAAAAAAACATCACCAAAAAGAACACTCTTACAATCCACCTAGAATAGCTCAAGAAAGCAGCTAACATAAATTGGATCAAATAGAAGACAGAGACAGAGGACTTCTGGTCTGTCTCAGAATTCTTGTGGATTTCCTGTGTGGTCACCTTTGGTAGTAAAAGTCCTTGGGAGAGTTTGAAGCTTGCTGCTGATTTCCAGAATTTAGAAGAGAAAACTTGAAATACCTTTATTTCTTACTTGTGTAACATCCCTCATTTATTTTAATAGATGAAAGCCTGCAGCACTGTGGCAAAAAGGGGTATTCAGAGTCAGTACAGTGGAAAAGTGTGGAAAACCTTAGAATACAAGGCAGCAGACCATTACCATGCTCTACTAATGGTTCCTCAGCCACTATCTCACCAAAGGGTGGGAAGGAAGACAAAATCCTGCTGCTGTTCAAACAAATAGCAAACATGGTCTGGTACCTGGGGCCTGTGCTAGCAGTTAGGAGATGCAGTCTTCTCCCCAGCCATGCCTCTCCTCTCCAGACAGCAGAATGTCCATCACACTAATACTCTGAAGTTCAATTTCTCCATCTATATAATGGGCATGTATTGGCTTTCTTCCATAAAACACAAAGATCCACAGAAAGCTGCCACATAAGTGCTAATTATTGTTAAAAATATGATTCTGTCCTAACTCCTTCAGACACACTAGCAGCAGCTTGGAAAATGAACAGTGCAATCTCAGTAAGGATGATCATCCCAACAGCACTGGTATGTTTAGCTCTGTATAAATCAGGCCTGGCAGCTTGATGAGTTGCAAGGAAGGCGATATTACATCTCCAGAGGAATGGACAAGTGCTGACAGCTCACCAAGGCTTCCTCTGCACAGACACTAAGCAGCTTTCTGCAAATGCTCAAGCCTCAAGCCCCCGTGAGAGGAAAGAACGGTGCGAAGAGAGGGAAAGGAAAACATTTTGTAAACTTTTTTTCTCCATTTTATTTTTTTAAACTTCTGTTGCTGTTCCATCTCCCTCCCCAGTTCCTTTTTATTACAAATTAAATAATTGCTGGGCTGTAGCCCAAAACACTGAAGATTTCACATCTTGTTTGGTCTAATTATATCAGTCCGCCTGACAAAATGGTTTCATCAATGGAATTGCCTTGCAAGAGCTCCAGCTAATCAATTCTTTGACACTTAATTAAGAACTCTGCTGGTCTGGGAGGATCCAGGGAAGTTGGGGGTGGGGGGAACGCTGGGCAACATGGTATCTGTAGAGTGCAGGTTGTTAAAACTCCTGGCACAAATGGACCTCTAATTCCTTCACTGTTCCTACTTTAATATTACCTCACACTTTATCCGTCTCTCTAACTACTTGCTTCAGTTGGGTTTTTTAATTACTCTAATCTTAGCCCTGCCACCAGTAATGGTTTCAAAACACCTCTAGGGCCTTAGATTTACTTCCAGACAGATGTTTCCAAAGCAGGCAGCAGCAGACAGGCTCAAAGCATAACACTCCGTGCTGAAAGTGCCCCAGACCTCAAACACTGACCAGCCTGAGTTCGGCAGCCCTTGGGGAGAGATCTGTGCGAGAGGAGCCCCCAGCAGGCTCATCCCCCGAGCCAGCACCAGCCCGGCTGTGCCTGCACGTCCTTGCAGGCTGCAGGCTAATGGCTTTCTTCTGGAAAACTCTGCCAGACAATCTGGGGATCACCCACCAGTGCAAGCTGTCATCTAGGTCTGTGGCAAAAAGACAGTTGTTTTTCTTTTGAATGAGCAGCGCACTAAATTCAAATTCAAATCTTATATTGGTTTTCCTGACTGTACAGGCTTTCATCTGGCTGAGGGAGAGCAGATAATGAGCATTCTGGCATAAAGTTAGAAAAGAACAGAGTATCTGATCTAGGATAACTATTTCCATTCACTGCAAGGTTAACCCACTAATATTTTCCTTAATAGCTCTACACCAGCAATGTGAGTTTAACCTGGACAAGTAAATTGTATTATTTGGTGGCAGTGTGTTTTTATTTGTCCCAGATCAGAAATTTAAAAATGTGAGCTACTTGAAAACTGTACCATTTAAGAAAGAAAAGTGGCCTTTATAAACAACATCAAATTAGAAAAAAAACAAAACAAACAAACAAACAAACAAACCAAACTCAAACAACAAAACAGCAAAAACGAATTGGTAAAAAATTCTGGGTAGAACCTGCTTGGGTAAAAGTTAGTTTAACAGTGTTTAAAGAAAACACATGGCAAATGCAGCCAATGCCATTTCACATGCTAAAGCCACATCACAAAGCACATACTGAGCCCTAGCTTGCTGCTCTTCCCATGGAATACACAAGGTTAGCAATACCAGAGGTAAGCAAGAGATGGGATACTCTTACCTTGACCTTACATTATCCAGATTTGCATTAAAATGCTTGGTTACACTGCAGATTCACAGCCTCAGTTTCAATTTCAGCTGTGGCAAAGACTGACTATTAAGAGTTAGAAGGCCAAATGCTTCAGTGCAAAGCAAGTCGCCAGAGACAGGCTCCTTCCCAACATTAACACATTCAGAACTGCTACTCAGAAGTCTGTGGGCAGTTACACTTCTTCATTCTAAACTCCATGAATTTTGGAGTGTAGCTCAGAAGACTTTGGATGATAGACAGCCCCTAAAAAGCTTCTCTATCTTCTGAAATTTAGGACTCAAAAAAAATTCAAAAATTCTGTTTCAGGTTCATCCAAAAATCAGATACATGGCAGAAAAGGAATTAACCAAAGATATAACAAGAAATGACAAAGTGTGTTTTGCACTCATTTGCTGACATCTGAAAGACATTAGCCAGTAACTGTAAAATCCTCTATTGTGTCCATTCCTAGCTTGGAAATCCAAGAGATTCCAAAAAGAACCAAAAGAGGCTAAAAAAAAAAAAAAATCAATTTTTAGGTGTAACGTGTCCAACTTTTACCAATACTAGATGGCAAGACTGGCACACATGGGAGATTCCCTAAATCCATTGTCCCAAACAGGAAAGAAAAAGTAGTAACAGTGACAAACTCAATATATAAACTTGAAGTTTTGGCCATCTTGAAAGACTGTGGGAAAGCCAGATACACTGTGCAGAACCAAAAGTGGAGGCAAGCAAACAGACATCTTTAGCTGTCAGCTTCCAAGGAGGTTAACCTCATCCCAACAGCATCAAGAAAAGAGAGACTAATTTTCTCTTTCTCAGTTCTGCCACTGTCTTTCTCCCAATTTTAATATTACAACTGAGAAAACCTTTCCCTTTGCACCTCCTGCCATAAGGATATACCTTTCTGTATTCCTTTTTCTCACTACTCTTAAGCTTTCAAATTATTTGTTTTCCACAAGAAATTAATCACCTTATACCTCTTCACTAATTTTTCACTTCTCTGAAAACAAGCGTTACTATACTTTCATTTCCATTGATGGAGGTGTGTCAATTTACACAGTGGAAAACTTTGTTTATACTAGAAAATAAACTTGATAAAAATTATTTAAGTAAATGGGAAAGTTCTTTTATTCACTGCTAAAACAAACCTGAGTTTGTAGCTTGCAGAAAACAGTGAATTTTGTAAGGAACTAGCTGACTATTTGGATCAGCCAGTATAAAAAAAAGAACATAGCAGAGCAAATGGAAGATGAGGCTAGTAAAAAATGAAATTTGGGAATTAATTAGGAGCAGAATGAGAAAGATTGAAAAACTACCTTCATAAAGCTCTGTATTCATTCCGGTCCTTCAGTGTTGACTGTCAAGAAGTTAATATTTTGCTGTAAGAAATGTGCAAATCTTTCACATTTGTAATCTTTTTTT
>VZRH01004960.1:248070-276981 GCA_013397555.1 Urocynchramus pylzowi | reverse complement strand
TTTTTTTTTTTTTTTTTCGGTGGTGGGTAAAAAATTAAGGGAAAAAGGAGAAAAGGTCCATTTGCTTCTTCGCAGAGAATATGATTTCAAATTTCAATTAAAAAGGAGCGAGCAGCCCGATTATCGCTGCGGAGCAGGCGCTGGTAGCGCGACAGGCCCCTTTCAGTGCCATGGCAACCGGCCCTCATTGTCACGGCTACCTTGGCACCACGTGCAATCCTCGGTGTGTGAGCCGGGCTGATAATACACAATCAATACCCCATAAACATCATTTTCTGTCAAAAAAAAAAAGGGGGGGGAATGCTTGCAAAGAAAGAAAGCAGCAGAAAGAAACAGGGAAGTGAGAAAAACGGAGTAGGAGAGAAGAAGGGAGACCTAACTCCAAAACACTGTTAAAAATGAAACATGCAGCTTTTTTTTTTTTTTTTTTGTATAAAGCAAATAGCTGGAAAAATCCCACCAGCGCACATGAGCACCTGCTAAGTCCTTCTAATAATATTTTAACTAATTGTTTATGCCAACATCATTAAACTATTATCCAAACACCACATCAACCAGCAGAATGCTTTTTGTATGCAATCAACAGTAATTTTGGTAATGCCATGTTCTCTGGGAAGAGCCAGCACTTACAGTCCGAAGCAGGAAGCTGATTTTTGTATATGGATCATTAGGTTTTTTGACTAGCTGAGTATAAGAACAAAACAAAGCAGCCCAGGGAACAAACAGATCTTGTAGGGGAGCTTAGTCCTCAAATGCATAGGCAGAAAGTGAACTGTGATATCAGAGTGGAGACAGGTGCAGGAGGATAAACAGAGAAATAAAAAGTCTGCTTAGTATTAGCATTAATACTTTGGTCACCTCATGTTCTTCTTTGGACACTGTGTCCTTTTACCTAATATTTACATGCTGTGCAGTGCAATCGGGTCCCATTATCAGTGAATGAAAATGGAAAATAAAAAAGGATACACAGAAGAGTATAAAGAGAAAAGTGGAGGGAAAGAAATGAAAAGAACAGTGCAGGAAAAAAAGGGGGGAAAGTGAAGGAAAAAGTTTGACTCTATTTTTTATAAGTGTGGGGTCCTAAAGATCAACCATGCAGGCATGTTTACTTCAGTGTGAGCTACCTGCATGTTACACCTGTATATACAAGCAAGATAGAGCCTAAAAGACTGGTACCACTAGAAATGTGGCCATGCAGCACCAGCCACTCCTCTCCAGAGAACTGGCCAACAGCAATACTACAGAGATTTCAGGTCAAACTGGGTAATGTTGTTATGAGATGGCATGAACTCACTACCTTCAGATTTAAGACATTTTACTCCCTCAAAATTCTCCAGGGATAAGTATTATCAAACTCTGGACTCACCTGAAAAAGTGAGGCGATTGTAAAGGGGACTGAATCCCTCTAGATATGAAAACAGGGATCTCAACAACTCCTTAATGGGATACCAGGAAAAGCCAGAGACTCACCCAGTCGTGGGGAGATAAGATGCATCTCACACCCCTGCACACCTCTGGGTGTGATCAGGGGGTGTTAGTGAGGCTGAAGATAGCTGAGAAAAATGTCTTCAGATGGTATGGAAAGGAACTGCTCTGTGTTCTCAAACAGCCTTCTAGCCTTCTTTTTTATTTTCTTTGCAGATTTACGTATTTTCCTATGAGAAACTCAGAAGATGTTTTGCAGGTATATGTGAACAGCTTTTGGGTTACATAGCATAGGGCAAGGGAAGCTGATGGTACAACATAACAGAGATAAGCCTAGTATATTAATACTGAGTGCACAGTGGGAATGTCTTCCCATTTTAATCCTTATGAGATAATCATCTGTAATAAATTAGACACATCAGAGACAGAGAAGAAATTCTTCACTGGCTTGGACAAGCATGGGCAGATGTGAACCACCCTATTTTGTGGTCTACCATTTCTTAAATATCAGTGTTCTGTCTGCTGAATCTGGGCATGTATCTTTGCTTTAGATTGGTGTATTTTCAAAAGTGTGCTTCTCTGAGATATCACATGTGGTAATATTCATTCATAAAAGCACATAATGCATTCAAGCATCCAATATAGAAGTGAAAATGTGTTTCTGAATGAGTCCATTTAGACAAAGTTCCCTGTTCCCATATGTAACCACACAGTGCAGTTGATGCTGCAAGTTCAGTTTTCCAAAATAAAAAATTCTGCTGTAATTACACTGTCAGCATTATTTTAGTTACAATATCAATCACCTCTTGCATGAAGGAGAAGTGCATCATACACATTTGCCACGTCCAGGAAGAACTGTAGCAATATGCTTTGCATTTCCTTATTAGCAATCAAGGGATAGTTACCTGAAGCAGCTTTAGCTCTTCCCATTTAAATCCAAATCTGAGAGAAAGATAATGAAGCATATGGGTCTCACCACACTTTAACTAAAGAGCAGCACAGTCTCATATCATATAGCCCTGAACCTTTTATATGCCTTCAAACTCCCTGGCTTTTCTGAAAGGACATGATACCATCTTGCTAAAACTCACACTCCCTCCAAAATGATCAACTGTAACTTGCACCTTTATTTGTCAAATTCACACTGCATAATAGATAGGATAATTGGGCCCCAGTCGACTAACTTTTATGGAACAAACCTGATAACAACAGACTGATTGACAGCCCCAGCTGTAGAACACAAACACAAAGTCTTTTAGATTATAATGTTCTAAATGTTAATGCTAGGGTTGAAAAGCAAAATTAAACAACAATAAAGGACATATCTGTAACAAATGCAATGTCAGAAACTTCCCTGGGGCTTGAGTTAGGTCTGATAGTATTGTTCTAAAATAAAACTTGAAGACACTATAAAGTCCTAGTTTTAGTAACACTCCCCTAGGCTTCCCAGGGATGCCTTATTATTTCCTAGTATCTGAAGAACTACTTTCCAGACTCTCACTTAGGAAGCTTTCATTTTCTTTTCCCTTTATAGACTTGTGTTTCATCTTACTTTCTACCTCTGCTCCTGACTAGTCCCACTCAATCACACACACTCTGAAAATGAATATAAACCCCTAGCAGACAATACCAGCAATCTGTTTAGTTTTGGCTCTTTGTCAAATTATCTGATCTATTCTGACTTTTAAGCTCTGTTTGAGACAATATGTCAGGAGAAGCAATCAAAACCATTTTTGTTTACTGTGTTCTTTCTAGAAAGAGCAACCTTTTATCCATTTTCTAAAGACAAGTTAATAATGATGTCTAATTTGTGCTATAATTAGAAGGAAGAAAGAAATTAAACAGCCACTCTTTTCATCCCAAAACAATGTTTAAAATATCCATTGAATATATTACATAAACTTAGAATACCTAAGAAATTAAATAATATGATCATGTAGCTAGTAAGGCTTGTAGATGCAGAGACCTCCCAGCTCACTGCAAGATAATTGCCTGCCATACTGGAAAACATCCTTAGCTCTGAGAAAAACATTTGTGTTGCTTCTGGTACTTTTATCAAGACATGCTGAAGAATTCAAAACTTCCTCTATGCTCATTTTCAAATATTAGAAGAAAATGTGAAAAGAAAATCTGCAAATATGGCCACCTTCCATACATCAAAAGTAACACTGCTTATGAGCACTGGGAACAGGAGTGATGTGCATTCTCAGGACAGAGGAATGCTACAGCCTGAGAGAATGGAGAACAAAGGGAACAGCAGTCTGACTGAAATACTAAAGCTCTTCCTGTAAACCACTCCCACTTCCTGATTTTGAATGAGATCCACTCCCTAGTTACTACATTTACATCTGCTTATTTATTATTTGCACTACTTAAGGTAAGCCATGGAGCAGCCACATGATGGAAAGTTAAATTCCTTATAGCACAGGGAGAATATTTTGCCACTACTATTCACAGTTAATAGCAAAGCTCCAGAAAACCCAATATGCCCACAAATCTTTAAAACCTTTTTCTGTTAAACAGCCTACCTCTTCCAATGAGATCTAACAGGCAATCTAAGCTGGCATGAACAAAATCTGCTTGAAAAGGAACTTGGGCCAGTGGGTGAATATGTCTGGCCTCCTTGTGCCTCATAACCCTTCTCCTGTCCTTCCAGCTCTGGGTGACTCTGGCCTCCAATGGAGACAGTGATTTTAAGTCAGTGTTACAGCTCAAACTGCTGGTGGACAAGGCTACAAGCAGTGACAGGAGCTGTTTGACAAAACCTGCCTGATGGTTGGAAAGGCAGTCTCACAGAAAACAGCGTGCTTCCATAAATGTCTACGAGCTTTTCAAGGGCACATAATGCAAAAGGGGAGAGATAGGAGAAGGAAACAATTCCAGGTTCCACAATTAGGAAGAAAAAGACACAAAGGAACACACAGGAGAAATGTCAGGATGCATTTCTATTTGGCAACAAAGTCTCTGGAACAGCCTCCGCAGAGCGATGGTGGAATTTGTGTTGCTACAGTCATTTATAATTAAACTGGATGTATCACTAGTGATTGTGACATAAAGAACAAACTTGTAGCAAATGCCAAGGGAAGGACTAGATGGCACAGGTGTTTGCCATTTCTTGTGTCTAAGGCATCTTTCACTTCATTCATAAGTGCTTTCTAGTCTTTCTGCATAAGCCCTTTAATCCCACTACTCTGGCAAAATTCCAACTAAATAATTAGTTTCTGTCTACCTTAAATTTCTTTTTGTGGCTTTGATTTGTTATAGCATTATAACATCTCCTCTTAAGTGAAGTATAATATTTTGCTGCCATGTTCCACTCCAGAAGTAGTTTTTAATACACACAGAAGGAGAATGTGGTGGCTGTTTAAAAAAGCTCAGCAAACATGAAAATGTAACACAGCAAATGGAGGAGGAGATCACAGCCAATACAAATCTGCTGCAGAAACTAAGCAGAAAATAGATCCTCAAATTTGAACTAGACCAGAACCCTGGATTTAACATATCTGCAATTGTGAAAACTGACAGAAGATCTTTACAAACACCAACACTCATGAAATAGGCCTATGCATTATCCCCAAAGACCAGCAGAATCAGAACCACCTCAAGGGGCAAAAGACCATCTACCAAGTCATCCCTAAGGGTTCCTGCAAAAAACTGTTTCTTTGGGGTGTTTTGGAGATCTTTTCTTTAAGCCCTAACTAATGCTATCTGATGTCTTGTGACATCAGAACACAAGGCTGTGAGGCTACATGAAGTCAACTAATTTCCTTGGTTGACCACCATCCTGTCCTGTTTTTTTAGCACATATCTCAGTCTTAAAATATATGAAAAAGTAAAGACCTCACAGACCACACTTAAAAGAAAAAACAAACATCAAAATATGATGTTAGGTTCTTTTCCTCTACATTAATTTATTCTGTTAAAACTTGGCAATTTAAGTTCCTATTTGGGTTGATTTCTTCCATTTCTTAAAAATGCACCCACACTAAAAATTACACAACATTGCTTACTTTTAAACTGCAAATGTTCAAGAAAAACACATACCAGAAAAAAAGAATTTCTTCCCTTTGTTCTTTGCAATGAAATAAGTTGCATGCATACCACATGCAAAAGTAAACCCTCAGAAACTGCATGCTAGGATCTCAGGAGACATGGAAGAAGAACTAGAGATGACAGTATTTTCTGACAGTCATTACAATTACTGCTCATTTTTTTGAAGAGGAACATCAATATTAAAGAAATATGAAAGATTTTTTTTTAGAACTGCAAAAATAAATAAATAAACAATTGTATTAGTTAAATCCATTCTCACATCTTTAGAGGTTATTTATTTTCTCTGAGGGCTGATAAAAGTTCCTGATGACATGCTTTCTAATTTTAAAATTGCTCTCACTTCACAGTTCTGAAAAAGCGGATGTCAGGGAGTGAGTGGGTGGGTCTGTTTTAAGTGTGATTCACACATTAGATTCTCTTATCAGCTCATACATATTCAGAAGTGCTATCCACGGGCTGTGGGGTTCAGGAGGAACCCAAAGGACCAGAAAGGAAAGGGTCCTTTGGAAAGAGCTGATTAAACTAGGGGAAATAAAATAGGAAAGTTCTTACAATATCTTTGCTTCATGTGTCAAGCATGCAAAAGATGCCACATTTATGCCTCAAGAATATGTCACACCTGCAGAGAGGCTTTCCCTGTCCTGAGCCCTGGTTCTTCCCACCTTCTTGTGAGTCTCAGTATGCAGAAGTAAATCCAAGGCTGCCATGATCTCCCCCCAAAAAGGAGACCTGTTTTCAGAGATGCCTGGGACTGGAACACAAGACCCGAAGCCAAGGCTGATTCACAGTGTAGTATTTGTGCAAGGCTTGTGTTTAAAACATCCTGAAATAACACACTGCCCTGCCAACATGTCATCTCTTCCACACACACTTTTAAACACTGCCCGCTCCTGCTGTGGGTCTGATCAGGATAGCTCTTTCCCAAAGCAAATAATTCCCAGGACAAGAAAAGGCCATTCTTGAGGTGAGATACAACCAGGTGATGATGTCAGCTATGGAGATGAAGCTCTGCTGTCAGGCCACTAGACTCATAACTCGGCCTGTTTCTCAGATCATCAGGCTGGCTAGCAGACATCTTTCCTCAAAGTCCTTTGCTAGAGGGAAGTGCTTTGTCTCTTCCCCCTCCAATTGCAAGAGATTTGCTGGTATTGAAGGGGGGTTATGGAGTTACAAAATGGCAAGCCTGGGCCATTGTCTTAGTGGGAAAACAAAATTCAGCCATGGCAGCTGTAGAAGAAGGTTCTGTATGATGGCTCAGTGCCCTGCAGCACAGCCTGGCTCTCTCACTGCCTTCACGATTAACGCAGCCCGTGATGAACAGCCTCACCACAAAGTCTCTGCAAATCCTGCTCCAACCCAAGCAGATGAAAAAGGTTCTGTTGACTGCAGTGCACGTACCTTGGTCCTCAGGAGCTGGTAAGCACAGCTGAGCTCGGGGAGGTAGGAAGAAGGTTGGGTGGCAGGGAGGGAATGTGTATGATACAGACACACTCAACACTGTAATTAAGGGTAATTTCAGAAGCATTTACCTGTGTTTCAGTGTCTGACAACTTTTCACTTGTGAGAGCTGCAAATGCCTCAGCTCTATAGACTGATCTTGTTTTTATGTTGCTGGAATGGGAGGAGCAGAAAAATGAGAATGTAGTTTTCTGAATTAATTACCTCCTCTGATTTGAGCAACACGTACTGAAATGCAGTTTAACTCTTGCTCAGGATATATTTGCCTACACTGAAAGAGGACTGAAATGGAGCCATGCCTTGAGTTTACAAATACAAAGCTATTGTAGAGGCTCTCCTGACTGCAGAAGAAAACCGAGGATGAATGCTGCCATATAGAAAAATCTGTTTTTGAAGAACTACATTGGAACCCTAACTTCACCTAATATGACCTCTAGCTAGCAAAATCCTTACCATAAATATCACCTTAGTTCAATCACCACCCTAAAAGCCATGTTTAATTTCCTTTTGCTGCAAATCTGCTGTTCCCCATCCCTTAAAAAGTACTATAATGGGACTGAAAACCAAGCTGCAACTCACCCAACTTATATCCCAAATTCTACAAGTGGGTCAGTTTTGGGCACATGATATCTTACATTTGGGTACATTATACTCCTATTTGCCTGCTCCCTAAGGCAGCAGCAGCATCTTTCATCTTTGTCAAGTGTTCTGAAAGCAGGAACTTGTAGACAGCTGAATAACGAAAACTTTGCAGATGACCAGAGTTAAAAAGTTGTGAGGAAAGTTGCATTTTAAGTCCAACATCCAGTATTTGCCTCACTTTTTTGTTTACTTATTTTTTAAATTAGCTTAACAATTGTGCTCCAGATCCTGACCCACAATGTCAGTGTCTGTCATGTCAAGGTATGTCACACATCAGACTAGGACATATTTGACATGATACTTTTTGTCATGAAAAAAAACCTCCATCCTGACTTGGTGGTGGTGATGAGGTAAGAAAAAGGAAATATAAGGTGCAAATTATTTTATCTCATTTAAATTAAAATCACAGTTTATTTTAGCCATCATTTTTCCTTAAATACATAAAATATTTCCAGAGTTTATAGCACAGCATGACTGAAAGCATCAAGCAGAACTGCACAAACTATGCCCAAGTGATACATGTCATATTCTCAAACACTTCTGTCCTGATGTTCAGCTCCCCAGACAGTTCAGGCCTAGGCACTGCAATAACACTGTCACCCTCTTCAGAGCTCATTCTTGTCCTTTCATTACCTGTAGCAATTATTCCACAAGGTAACTCAATCAGATCCATCAATGAACCTATGCTGAACCTCACGTTGTTCTAGTATTTCAAGACTTGTAAAAGCCCCCTCTGGGGCTGGAATCTATAGCAGAGGAGTCTGGGATCACTAGATTCTTTTACTCCATTTGACTGCAAATTTGACCCTATACCTATACATACATCTGAAAAACCTGCAACTTACCCATGTTTACAATTTTAATACCATCTTTTTCCAGTTTTCTTTTTTGCTTCCACTGTGCAAAGTATTTTCTGAGTAGGCCAGTGTATGACCACTACAACATAAGAACATAATATCTGCTTCCTGCCAGTGTGATATGCAAATTTTGTTCACATGTTTATGGTATTTTCCTTTATTTCTCTTTTGAATGTGATTTTCCACTCCTTCCAATTTTTTTCCAGAGCAGCAGGGAGCAGTATGTAGCTGAACTAAACTTCCTGCAGCTCACAAATCTGAACAAGCTCTATGTGAACAAGCCTTGGAGTAATGATCTCTGATAATCCATCTGGGTAGAACTAAGAACAATTATGACCTCCATTTCAGTATTCAAAGCAGCAAAATCTTTCTGTAAGAGAACTAATCTGTCACTGACAGCAGAATGCACCACAACCAGCTGAGGAAACACAAAACAGATTCTGGTGAACTGTGTGGTGGCAGCAGTTAACTTTGGATTGTCATGTACCCACCTCTGAGAAGCAGCATGACTGTGTCCCTTGCTGGTATCAGGCTGACTGGAAGGTTCTTCAGCATTACACTGACATCAGAACCACTGAGTGGGTGGCTCCCCTCACTCACTGTGCAGTGCTATCTGTCCCTTTAGGACACCTGGCTGCTCACACTCCCAGAGCACTGAGTCAGTCCCAACCCAGCCAGCAGCAAAGACAGAGGCATGACAGTGGTCAGAGCAGCATACAGAGGAAGATGGTGCTGGATAGTGCCTGGCATTGAATTGGAAGGAAGGAGAGTTTACTGTAAATAGAATACTAAATTAGAGATGGACTGTTTCCTATTCAAATAAATAAAGAAATTACATAAATTTTTGACACAACTTGAGCTGATATATGCAACAGGAGAAAAAATAGGAAGGGAAGTATCATTTGTACTTTGTATTCACTTCTGTGGATTGATTTGACCACTGTTGGTGGACAAAATATCATAGCAGCTGCTTCTTCTTCACTGACAATTCTTAACGATTGAAAAAAATCTTCCTGTCATTAATCCTTCCTGTCAGAGCTAACCTTATCCTGCAGAGCATATTTGTATCTTAATGCAACTCAGTTGCTGCAAAGATAGGGACTGAATTCACTGTGAACATGGACAGGACTTCTTGAGGAGTTCCTGTCACAGACTGGAAATATAATTGACCCTAGAAAAACAAAAGAAAACAAAACTATTTGATAAAAGTGTCAAATCACCAGGTCTGGGAATGACAACATCAGCCACAGCTGTCCTAAGCCCAAACAGATCCACAGATCTGTCCTAGGCAGACAAAGCTGCTCAGTGTAACACAGATGAGAGGAGCAGGAACTCATACTGTATTTGCAGGACCTAGCAGCCATCGTCAGAATGTGATTCAGGATGAGTGCCTGACACTGGTGCTCCAAAACTCTCTGACATCTCACTCCTCTTCAGAGCCTATGCAGGGCCTTACAGCTTAGTTACTCAGAATTATAGTGCATGAATAATTTCCAAAACGCTTACGGATCAATCACTTACGGAGCCCAACTTTCTCTCTGAGGAAGACTGACAATAACAAACAGCAAATGCTGTTTAGTCACCCCTGACTGGCAATTAATCATCAGTCCCCATGCCAGCACTTTCCCTCCTGCATACTTTTCTCCCATCATACAGGTATACCCATATAACAGCCCCATAAACCTACCAAGTGCCTCTTTTCTAGAAATAGGTCCCTATCTCCAGGAGGCTGACTGTGTTCTACTCATGCCTCCAGACCTAAAGAGTGCCCTAACAAAGCAGCCCTTGGAGAACAGGTATCCTGGGTGAATCCCCAGGGACACAAGCAGCAAATGCAAAGGCAGCAGCTGCCAAGATGGATGGATGTCTCTGGTACCACAGTGAGCATCACAGCCTCTTGATGCTCTCTATTTGGAACTGAAAAGACCATTTGTAAATCATTTTTAATTGTCATGTAAAGTGCACAGAGTGCAGCAGTCAGAGAGCTGGTGGTGTTGGAGGCCTGACACCACCATCAGGCACGGATCAGCAGACAGGATAATAGGAGGAGAAGCTGCAGGGTTACACAAGCAGGCACAGGCAGACAAGTGGGAATGTGAGAGAGGAGGGTGAGTGCATGCCCTCTCACTGCTCTCTTCTGGGGAGCAACTCATGTGAACTCAGTGACAACACAACCCCTTACATCATGCATTAACTGGCTCCATTGCAAAGACACACCACTCGAAATCTTTGGGGGGTTTTTCACAATGAAATGACCAGGTTACTTGTAATTTTTCTTCTTTTAAGCACTGGGAAGTGGCTTCTCCAGCTCCTAATAGTTCATTCCTATCTTGGCTAGAAATCATCACGAGAGGTTCTGTTGAAGTTCAGCAGGCTCTGACAAGCTATTCACCTTATTGGTATTATGCCTTTAACCATCTCTTAAGTGAAATGGTTCCTAGAAAATCTCATCAAGCCAGGGATCTTCTTTCCAGAAGATATGGTTCTCCAGAAAAAGATACTCAGAATCAGAAAGGGTCAGTCATTCTGGAAGTATCTTTTCAATAAGTCCTGTACTAGCTGGAGAACTTTTTAGGTTGATCTAGAAGCATGGGTTCAGTTGTTTCTCACTAACTTGTCTGCCTCAGGGTATCTGTGAAACACCAAACACAGGTTTGGATCCTGTTCCTAAGAAGCAATAATACATAGCAGTGGGTGTTCATTGACCTTCACAATGCTTCTCACAACCACTATTTGCTATTAAAAACTCTACAGCACTTTAAAACAAAGTGCATTCAGTTGAGTTTCAGAGGACAAAACCTCTCAAATTCCTTGTTCACCTCTCTGATCAGTCTACTACTGTGGAGCACAGAAAAGCAAGGGCTGAAACCAAGGATCTACCCTGCCTTCACCACAAAGTAGCCAGGCTACTGTACTAAGAAGTTCTGGGTGCATTCTCTCAGTAGGTACAATCATTATGCAAAACAGCAGGCAGCAGGAGAGAGGCACAGAAAAGGGTTCTGCTTCACTGAGGATTCTTATTACTGCTTAAATACAGAAGATTGGATTTTCTTTCATTACTACTCCCCAGGAGACCAGGGGCCTTGCAGATCTAGGATGTTTTGTTATATGACATAAGGGACACCTGTTCATCTGCAGCACATGGATTCATTTAGCAAACACATTCTGATTGTACTGAGAGCAGCAGAAAAGCTATGCTTGCAGTTTGAGGGTGGAAGGTAGAAATGGCTAACTGCTGCCCTTCAGTCTCCAAGAAACTGCTTTGATTGCTATTATCCTATTTATAGTTTCAAAGAGCTATCCTTGCAATTAGAAGAAGTTAAGAAAAGTCATAGCCATGCCCACCTCTTCTATAGCAGCACTCCCATGGTCATTGTCCTGCCAGCCAGAAATTAGCACTATGAAAAATGAATTTCATTATAAATAAATACAAAAGATAAATACTAAGTTTATGTTATGAAAGCAGCAGACAAATGCTCCAAAACCTGGTTCATTATGTTTAAGAACAAGTCCAATGCAATACTGACCAGGAGAGAATCAGGCTTATCTTTTCTGATATTCTTGCTGAAGCTTTCTCAGCCATAGGGAACAGAGATGATGCACAGTAACAAGCACAGCCAGTTCCCTATGCAAGATTTCAGTGGCCTGCTGAAAGGAGTTCTTCTATATGTCAGGGGAACCCTCCTAGAGGCTTTGAACACTTAGCTTTTCCTCTTCTCTGTTAGGCCTGTGATTGCCATCATGCTCTCTTATCTCAGCAACCACCTAAGTGGCAAGAAACTGGAGTGTTGATTTGGTTGAAAAGGTTTTGGCTGTAGTCTTCATTGCTGTAGTTTTCATCTGAGCCCCAAATGACTTTTTTTTTAAGGCTCAAAAAATATTGTTCAGAGTTTGGTTCTTTTCAATGCCATGGTGCTAAGTATTTCCTAACCCTCTACACGGGGTGAACTGAAAAGGAATTAAATAATTAGGTCACACCCAGCAGAATTGTTAAGAAAATCTGCCCCAGTGGTAGAACTGAAAGAACCCACAGAAAAATAAGGTAAGAATGAGCAAGCTATTAGAAGTGTGGGTTGACCCCACAGAGTTCTGCAGAATATTGATCCTGAAGTGTACAGGTGACAAATTAAGTGTTAGCTTTGTGAATTACTTCACTTTTGACCACATTAGCAGGAATATCTAATTGTTTTTAAGCTTAAAGTAGAACCCATGGATAACACTACCCACTCTGACAACACAGCAAAACAAGGATACTAGGGAATCTTACACAAATTTGCAGAGAACCTTTCCCCTTACTGCCAGTCCCAGTTCTAAGAATCAAGTAAACAGACAATTCTGACAGACAAGCTTTGGTAAATGTATCTCAAGCAGTTTAACACATTACTGCACACACCTGTCTATCCCTCTACTTGACTAGAGAGGTCCACCCTCAAAAGTAAATGAACAAAATGTGGAGTTCTTCCACGCCTAACTTGTTCTAGGTTACAGTCCTAACCAGTACCTTAGCACAAACCCTGTTCTCTGATTGATTCACCTGAGTTGTTAGATTGTAAAATTAGTTGTGAAAATGCAGACACTCCCCTCATTTTGTCACTCCATTGACAAAAGTGATAACTATATTTGCACTGAAATAGAGTCCACAACTGAGAAATGCAATGCTAAATACACCTACTTCTGCCCTAGTCTATCCATGGATGTCCTAGGATCATTCAGGCTATCCCATTTTTGACATTTTATTCAATTCAAGGTCTTACAGCAAAACTGTGGTCTGCAAACACATTCATCAGGCCACTGAGCAATTCAATCAATTTGTCTGTCTTCCTTCCTTTCTGAGCCACAATTCTTTTGACATGAGCTGCCTGTAAAGCCACTAACAATCTCTTTCCATCCAACCAGTTCCCTCTGGAATTTCTGAAGAGCCTTCCTTCTACTGGTGCTGTCCTTCCAGAGAAGCAACATTTCACCAAGGAGCATGGTATAAAAGCTGTGTGAATAGTTTTGCTTCCACACACTTTGCTTTCAGTTCTGTGATTGGTGCTCGAAGGTGAAGATAAGTACATAGAATAAAATGCAAAAGAGATAAGCACAAAACAATCCTCCAAAAGGAGTAACTACACAGGACAGAAAACAAAGAGAGGCTCGAGATACTCTTCAAGTCACACTTTTTAGAACAACTTAGAAAATCTATTTCTTGACTACCTTGATTTTATGTAGGAAATTGGGGGTTGAAGGTAGTTAATTTATGCTTCAGGGGAAAACAGAATGTTACCCCTCCCATTTGCAGTTTTCTTCAGTTCATTAAATGAAAGAAATTGATTTGGCGAAGGTAATTTTGTAATTAAAAAGCTTATCATGGCTTTCTCTAATGAGCTAAGCAAACAGACAGTAATTCAGTGACAATATTTACACAGTGCACACTGGGGGACGTTTGTTTATAAAATTAAATAATAGAAGGAAATGGGAGGAAGAGAGAAGGAAAAGCAAGCGAAGGAGACGGGGTCAGTTCTAGATCCAAGTTCATCCCAGGGCACTGCTCCTCTGACAACCTGCTCCTGTTTGCATTGCATCACAGCAGCAAAAAGAAGAAAAGGCTGTAAGTGACCTCAGCTAGTCCCTTGTGCAAGTGGGTTTTTCACAGACTGAATTTACTATGCTCTCATCTCCAGCTGGGACCATAGCCAACTCTCTATTCAGGATTTCAGGGAACAGCTTTATACTCATTCAAGACTAAGAATTACCTTTCCAGGATACATTTCCTCCCTCTAGGGTGCCAGAGGCTTCATGCACACCGACTGTGGGCACAGTATGGAAGGGAAGACAAACTCTTAACAACTGTAGGTAAACTTGACTTCAAAAGCTCTTCTGTTACATTTGGAATGAAACTCAGAACTCAAACTACTCCTTTTTTACCTTCAGAAAGCAAGAAAACATGACAAAGATCCTGCCTCAAGCAAAGCTTTGTGCATTGCAGGATGAAAAAAAAAAGAGGGAGAGGAAATCCAGCAGTTCCCTGAAGATTTTTTCCCTCTTGGTCTGCTCTGTTATGCAGAGGCACACCATTCCCATCCTAGGGGAAAGCTTCCCAGTATAGAAAGGAGGAAGCCTCTTCTCCTCTACCCCTGTTTCCCTCAGCCTTCAAAGTTTATTCTCCAATCATCTCTCCCTGCTCTGTGTAACTATGGATGAAACCTCTGGCAGTGTAAGAGTGGAGGGAAGTGAGCTCTGGAAAAAATCATTCTCAGTTTTCTGAGTTTCTCACACTTAAAAAGCTGTTCCCTCTATTCTTGAAAAGAGACCTGGCTCAGATACTGTAGCAATTGACAAGTGCAATTCAAGGGAAAAAGATGAGTCCTAAAAAGAGTGAGCAGAAGATCAGTTAGATGTGAGGCAGCAGAGAGACAGGAAAATGCTGCTAAGAAAAAGGTTAATAGTGGGAGCAAACTCACAAAGCTTAAAAGACCAGAGAGAGAGAACAAAATGGGAACTTCAGTGGACAGAGTAAAAGAACCCGTGGATCTAAAAAATTGTCACGTTTCAACTCAGAAATAGCTGCCTTCTGATGCCTAGCATATGCTTTCAAACCCTTCTTTCCAGCTATAATGTAGAGCATAAAACTCATATTAACAAAGAAGAAAATACTTTAGGAGATTTGACTTACAAATTTCCAGATGAATTCCCTTATAGAGGCTGGGGTAGATTCATCCCTATGCATCATCAGAGTCAGCACATCACTGTGCCTCATGGATATATATGGGGGGACATAACAATGAGACCTCCTTCTTTCCTTAATATTTACTCCATGATAAGACAACCTACCTCCA
The DNA here is from genome assembly GCA_013397555.1 of Urocynchramus pylzowi. Classification (NCBI taxonomy): domain Eukaryota; kingdom Metazoa; phylum Chordata; class Aves; order Passeriformes; family Fringillidae; genus Urocynchramus; species Urocynchramus pylzowi. The sequence continues at coordinate 261,725 of VZRH01004960.1, read as the reverse complement.
TTCTGAGCTGAGTCCAACAGGAGCCACTAATACAGCAAATGTTCCAGCACCTCCTGAGACTCTGACACCAAAAGGCATTTTCAGATTTAAAAAAAGAACAAACGAATTTCTGTCTGCTGAGTCCAGATCCACACCTACATTTTTCTGAATAGCCTCTCAAAAATTAACACCAACCCTATTTACTAAGTTAATAACCGATTTATGTGGTGTAAAAAGGTATCTGCAACTTGCATAGAGTTTCATGGAGCTCAGTCAAACTGCTTGCTTACTAATCATACCTTATGCTTCCTTACAGTAAAAAAAAGGAACTTCTCCATCTCTGCTTTCCTCAGAGGTATCCTCTACATATCCCATTTTTTCTCCAATACTGGATATTGCATAAGAGCATTCTGAGACCACAAGGCAGACTCTGAAATTCTGCAGGAACTGAACTCCTTGCTGCAGAAGCTGGACATAGCCTACTCATATGTCTGAGAGCACACTCATGATAGTGGCTTGGAACAGAGAATAAAGTCTCTAAAATGAATTGGAGAGACACAGGGCAAAACAAGACAGAGAAAATCAACCAAACTGAGCATCTGTAATAATCCTTAATCCATTTTCTTAGATATGAGACTCGTGTGACTTCTCCAACACCACACCTTGCTGGCTGGCCCTGAATATTCTCTGACAAGAGGGCACGATTGCACAATCATTAATACCAGACATCCACACATTCTAACAGTTCTAATTTGATACATATCAGGCATAAACCCACAGCTTCACCTCTCTAAAATTAGCCAGAGAATATGATAGAAAATTTAAGGCTACTGTCACGTCAGTTGGGATTGAAAGCACCTGACCCATCATATAATCAGAGGTGCAAAACCAGACAGTCCAAGATCCAGCACGAAGTCTCTACGTATACACCAAAATCCTTTGAAAACATCTGAGAAAGCAGAATAAATTTATTGGTGTCATGTGGCCCAGCTTTTCTGTTTTCATCTGAGATGTCCCAAAGCTGTGTCACTGAAACACTGTCATTATACACAGCAGGGAGAATCTCTTGCTGTACACGGGCACAGAGGCAGAACCTAGGATAAGACCAGAAGTGCCCTGCTTGCCATGACTCACAGTCAAACGTGTCTAGGAATTGCTGATAATTAAGACTTACGAATCTCAGAACCACACACTCCATCCTGCAAGCTAACAAGCACCCCATGAGTTAAAGGAATTTTATATACTCACAACAGTTACTAATTGGTTACCAATGAACTGAATAATTGGTTGCCAATATTCCTCCTAAATCCCCTTTTCAGCTGTATTTTCCAGTATAAAAACTATTTTCCTGTTCTTCATCCTTTGTCTTCTCTCATCCTTATAACTCTTCCCTTAAGTGCTTTTGAATCCAGGAGCAATCCCTTCAGGAGAACGAAGTTAGCCAGGGATGATTTGCTGGCAAGAAAACAGACAAGAGCCCAAGCAACTGCCTAGGTCAGACCTCAGGGTAGAACTGTGCCACTTCATTAGCTGCAACAGTAACATGAAAATCCCAGTGGCTCTCCAGTAATAAATATGTAATAAATACTACCTTTATATATAACAGAAAAACCATGCAACTTACACTGCTGGGGAATAATTCTGCCTTGTGCTTAAGCAAACTGACTAAATGGAATATAGCAGGGCTTTTCCATCTCTTAGTTCTGTAACCTAATGTTCTCAGCAAAACAGCAAATATATTTCTTATTTCTGGGTTGTTTTTTTTTTTGGTTGGTTGGTTAGTTGGTTTGCTTTCTATTATGTTTTGGTTTTTGGTTATTTTTTTGTAATGATAAACTTGTAATTGATTAGTTTATGGGAGACTGGGTGTAGCTGCTCCCACAGGACAGAAGCAGAGGTGCTCTAGCAGACAGCACTGCCCATGAGCTTAGACTGTGAAGACAGAACAGAGAGTCTCCTACAGCTCAGGTAGAGACAGCCACTGGCTTTTGGAAGAATAGGACCAGACCTATGTCCAGTGCCATTATGCTGTATTGTAGGGACTCTTTTTTGATAGGATAGTAAAGGTTGGGAACTCACCCTGGATTTCCTTTGACCTAAAAAAAATTATACCTGAGGCGACACTACACAGAGAAAATTAATAGATAATGACTTAAACATCTGAGGGCCAGCTGAAGAGAAGGCAAGTAGAAGAGCTACTGAGAAGAACAGAACTGAAAAATTATCCACACATCTCCCACCTTACTGGCAACCCAGGGTGGGTTTTTTTAATTTTCTTTTTTTTTTTTTTTGTTTTAACCGTGGGAAGTGAGGCTGTCGTGATGAGATGATGAGACGAGAATGAGGTGGCTATGAGGTTTCTCCAAGGAGTACTTAACTACTCTCTGGGTATTTTAGTGCCTGCACATGTGAAACACTTGAGTATTAGCTTACCACTCTCTCTCCAGTTAAAAGCATAAAATTGCAGATACCAAGTGTTTTCCTCCCCTCATTCTCTTTAAAATTCCTGAAAGCTAAAGCAGTTTAGTCATGACTCACATTATAAAAAGAACAAGCGATGTGACTGCTCCCACTTATCATGCACATGTACAAAACAAATATTCTCTGTCTGCTCTACCTTGACTTGCTGCTGCCTGCAGTCCTATCATCAGTGCCATCTGTTTAAGCATTAATGCCAAGCTCTGCTCCATGAAGCAATTTCTTCTTTTTTTTCCTTCTTTGTTTTTCCCCCCTCGAGGTTGGAAATCTCCCCCTACTCCATTATTCTGCCATCACTCCCATTAAATTAACTAGAATTTGTATTGGACAATGGAAAGAAGAATTAGGCTACAACATGAGTAAAATCCTAGATGGTGACAGAAAATACCCATTCTCCGATCACAGAGACTGGACACAAATCACAGTAGCAAAGAGAATTTGAAAACAGGCACTCTTTATGATTTTATCCACAACCACTTATCTCCCAGAATATATGGTTATTCTTCTTCGAGTTATTCATGAACATAATTCATTCAGTGACATGATCTGATCACTGTTATACCTTTTGATTCAGCAAATTTGTTAGCGATGGAAGCATGATTAATTTTCTAAATTAAAAATACACTGAGAAAACTGGTGAGGCTTTACATTAAGTTCATAAGTCTTCTCAACGAATAGATTAGTTGGATTTCTCCATAATCAAAGTAATGTCAGTTTCTGGAATAGAGGCTTTTCTTTTGAAAAATGATACTACCTCAACCCCTTTCAGCTCTCAGCACACAACGTTACCGCTGCTGCGGTTACAAAGACATCCAAAGTAGGATATGAACTTTTGTGAAGTCAGGCTTTAATTGTCACTTGAGCATACCTTTCAAAAGCTGCAACAAATAATAGAATTTAACCATGCAGAACAGGTGTCATATTTGGGACAAATAACAGATTAAATTTCTAATTTCAATAGAACAGATTAAAAAGATTTACAAGATAGAAAATAGCTCTTCATTAAACCCTCACAAAGCACAGAATTTTTGCAACTACTTTTTAACGTCTGCTCCTTTTAGACTATGAACATAACCCTTTACATATATATGGAGCTGCTGAAATTATGAAGCACTGGACCATATTTTGGTGACAAGTTTTTTGAGTGACACAAGTTAATCTCTGATAAGGATGAGCCTCCAATCTTCTGAGTCCTTGCTAACAAATTCAGATTCAAGGAGCTTTGGATCTGTTCCCATTTTCAATGTAAAAGAAGAAAGAAAACACTGCCAAAGGCTTGTGCATTTGTCATAACCAAATGTACACTGCACATTTATCATAACCAAATTTCAAACCTCAGCCTTTCCAGTCTTTCTGAGGGATGGGTGAATGGTTAAAAACCTGCACTACCATTTCATAGCTCAACCCTTTTCTTGTAATAGACACCCAGATGGAGCCAGAGAGTTCCTTACTACTACAAAGTTGTGATGCACACTGCTCTGACTCATCACCAACTCTTTCTTATGACCAACAAAGGTTGCACAGTCTCTGCAGAAGGCAGCACTCCTAACTCACTTTTACAAAGCCTTTTATCATCGATACTGTGTATAAATCACTGAGTAATAATGATTATGGTTAGATTTTTAATTCACTGGAAATAAAATCCATACAATTTTGGCCCTTCTTTATTCCTCATGGACTGAACCATATTTCTGTGAATGGATTTGTTATTCAGAAACATCCACCAAATAGTTCATTTGAGCACATTTCCGCCTCCAGAACACTTGCGAGCTGCTCACTTCAATTATCTGCTATTCACAGTGTGCGAGTGGCAGCACACTACTGTTTCCAGTTCCTGACTGCAGGAAAAAAAAGTTTTCAAATGGGGGAGTGATAAGCAGCAAATGCTAAATCATTTTTCATAAATAGCTTTCAGAGATAGATGACTGCATGGCTACAGGCTCACGTTAAAGTCTATAAAACCAACAAAATAGAGAAATGTTTTTACAAATATCTTCAGGAAAGGAAGAATCTGACCCCACATACAGCTATAATCATATTCAGTACTTTATTTCTAAAATTATTTACAAGTTACCTTTTGTATTAAGCAGCAATTTGATATCCACAAGAGATTTTTAAACTCTTGGGCAGTGACACTATACTGAAGAATTCATTGCTGTTTTTCAAATGGAAAAAAAGAGACATATCGGAGGAAACTCAATAATTTTTAAGCAGATTCTGCACCTTCTCTACTGACAATCATCACCACTTCCTTTTCCCTTTTTGTGTGCTGTATACATATGTGAGTAATGTAATCTTCCACCCAAAGCTGTGACGCTAAAAAACCACCCACATTTTTCCACTACCTGATAACTAATCACTGAAAAGCTCTCTTTGATTACAGTGTGAAGCAGAATAATAGCCATGAAGGGAGATGACCGAAAATTTATTGGCATCCATCTCAATAGCTAAAAGCTGGTTATGCTATTTCTGTGCCAGAAGAAGGAGAGGTGCTATTCTGTATAATTTAGTGACTGAATAACAGCATTCTGCTGCCATGGTTGAGATGTGGCACGTGATGGTTGAACAGTGACATTTGGGTGGCTGATTGATGGAGAGCTTTTGCTGCACTGAGTTTGACAGGGTGTGGCTGTGCCATGACTTTGCCATGGGTGACTTGATTTTTTTTAAGGTGAGGAATAGACAAGAAGCTGTTTGAGTTGACAGAAGTCAAAAATGAGATATAATAAGTACCACTCTAGCCATCTATAGTAACAACATCTGTTCCTTCTGAGTCCTCTTTTCATTTAATTTTGAACTGTCAGTAAAAAAGACAAAATACCCAGTGCTGTAACTAATGTCAGAAGAAATCAGCCAAAAATCAAGAAAATGAAAGGCAACAAACTTCCTACATTTTTTTTTAGCCTAGCTACCCTAACCCCCTTTGCTCTTCGAAATCCTCCCTCTTGTTTGCCAATACAGTGCTCACCCCCTCTTTATTTTCAGAAGTGTTTTTTTTACAGTTAAGGGCTGACTGTACACTCCAGGGTTGACAGGGACTTCGATTGGATGCTCACTTGAAAGGGGGTGTGCAGGGTGCTTACACACAGATGACATGGCATCACTTCTGCTGCTGCACGCAGCGCGCCCCGATGAATAATCGAGGCAGCTTTTATAGAGACGCCAGAAATGCCGATCACAGTTTGTCTCTGAGTCAGTTGACATTTTTATTTTATATATAAAGCAAATTAGGGTGGAAGACAGACAGAGAGCAAGAGATGAGGCTGTGTGCCAACCTCTTCAGATCTCATTTAGTCTATGTTACAGAGCACTTAGTCTTCACAATTCAGCATGCTAATAAGGGACATATATCCCTTCTCTGAGAAATTAATAAATCTTGAGACAGCTTAAAGGAAAGACAAAAAAAAATTACAGCCTTTAGTGTAGACATCTGTGCCTCTGTAAAGGGATAAGAGAGGGAGGGGAAGGATTGCTGAGGAGAGGGACATGGGAGGTGTCAGATATTTCCACAGGCTAAGAGCCATTCCAACATCTATTAAAAGTAACCTGTTAATTGCATTGGGCACAAACAGTGACAGTGAAAAACCAGCTCCCTTTATAGGAACTCTGCCACAGTGCTTTGAAAGCTCTGCTGTCCTTGTGATAGTCCCCACCCACTCTCTCATTGTGCTTATTCCAGCATGAGGGTACTCCCAAACCTCAGAGAGACACATCATCTCACTGGGAAGTGAGTGACAAGAAGTGTAGGCCATCTACTTGACAACTTGGTGAAGATACAAACTCCTTTTCAGATTTCATCTTTTTGAAGAAACTAGAGTTTCATTAGTGCTTGAAAAGCCTGACAAGAAAAAAAAATTCAGAAATTTCATAGGTGGGAGAACTGAAGCACAACACATCAACAGCAGAGTCTGGAAAAGAGCTTGGAAAAATCAGGCATCACCTTCTGCCTATTCCTTGTATGCAGTATTTCTACTTATCTCCAGGTCCATTTGCTATCTATATCAGAGTCACTTTCCACACAGCCTTATAGTGAAGCTAAAGCCAAAGTCTACTTTTCTACCACAATGTTTCAGGAAACAGCTAGGTAGGTCCTGATAAAGAGAGAGATCACCATGCACAGCTAGTGAGAGTGAGGATCCTGGGACATACTTCGGAACAACCTGAGTTTCACATTTTTGACTGATCCTGCTTGAGGAATGCTCTGTTAGAGTAAATATATTTATTGTTAATTAGAGAAAAGGATGTTTCTTACTAATCAACCTGTGCCAGACCCAAGTTTCATCAACACAATAACTACATGCAGGCTAACTTGCAATTTAGTACATGATTACCTACTGCCAGTGAATCCTCAATCTTTACAGTCCAGTCAGTGCTCAAAAATGTTAAAAATATCACTTACTGTATTTAGTGGAAGAGGAAGGGAACTGGGGGCAGGAAGTGGGCAAAGGAAATAGCACTATACTGAAGAGGGAAAAAAAATTAAGGTGAAAAAAAAATATGGTAAAAAAAATTGGAAGAAATAAAGCAGGAGAAAAGGGAGATGAGACTTAAGAAAAAGTTGAGACAGGAGGGCAGAAATGGATAAAGGGCAGCTGCAAAAGGATAAAAGTTTTTAAAAGTTGAAAAATAAATTACCTGTTTTTTTCTCCTCAAGTGAACTTTTTGTGCAACATGGCTGCAGCAAAATTCACTTACAATCCTCCCCTCTCCCTACTAAAACCAGCCCAAGATTTCTCAGCTGAACTGCCAAAACTGAAATTTTACAGCCAAAATAAAGTAGATTGGGAATGCTGTCAGCATAAGAGCTTGAGCACACCACCCCTGTCCCTTCTCATTTTATGTGGGCATTGGAATGACAGTAGCAGCAGTAATCCCTGGCTGAAGGGTAGGTGTCCATGAAAAGCACCCCTCACAGGCTTTGGAGCTGCAGCCAAAGCCATGCTGCTCAGCCACCACAAAGCATTCAGTGTCAGAAATCTGCAGTCCAGGGAGAGCAAGGCAACCCAGCACCCAATTCCTCTCCTTCTGGTACAGGCAAAGGTGTCAGAGGGGTTACCCTGTGTTACCACTCTCAGCAAGCTACCACTGACAAGCACCTGCTTCCTTGGACTGTCCTGGCTGCTCCTACCACCATGGAAGAAATCAGCATGTGGTGTTCAACACTGGGACTGTGCACCATTGTTTGGGCCCTGTCTTCTCTCTGCCTCTTTTTGCCTCATAGCTTCATTTCCTTAATAACCAAAATATTTCCATTTGTATTTTCCCCCATTTACCTTTTCTACTGTGCTTTACAAGTGTCCTTCATTTGCAATTAAAACTGTCTATTACTGGACTATCCAAAAATATTCCTTTTGTTATAATTATTCCATGTGTCTTCTTCTGCAGTCACAATATTTTGAAAAAAAATTGATTTCACTCATACAGAACATGAATTCCCTGTTCTAGCTCTATGCAAGATACAGTAAGAATTTTCCTTTTATTTTTGGAATCTCAGCATTTCTAATCTCAGGACTGTGTGCATCAGAAGAAAAAACCCAAATCAGACAAAATGAAACCACTGAAAAAAAAAATGCATGTAATAAAGGATAATAATAGTAATTGCTATTATTATTATTATTATTATTAGTATTAGTATTAGTATTAGTATTATGCAAAGTGTGGCTAAGTTTTGATTTTCTCCTACCCAGATCATATATCTTCAAGGAAATATTTGCTCTGTTGAGTTGCATGTTTCCACTTTTATGGACCCTGAGATGAATGAACATGAGTTAAAGAAGTGTACTGATAGTTCACATGATTATTTTTCTCTTTGCTACCTTATTCATTTCAAAATGCCTTTGCATTAATGACTTAAGTGGTTAAATAACCTATGAGCTGTTTGCTTTACACTGAATTAAAATACAGACATCTGATTTTTTTTTTTTTTTGTATTTTCTTTTGTTAAGCTGATGAGTTAAACACATCCCAGAAGCACAATGCCACATCAGTGTCACTGACTGCAGAGCTGAGGCTGTGGCTGAATTTTGGCAGCTTGTAAAGTGAGAATGCTGGGCAGAGACACTGTCTGGAGGAGAGGAGTCTGTCTCTTCTATCAGTTGTTTTGCTTATATGTTGGGGTAAAAAGTTTTCTAGATGGGAAGATACTGAGAGTTTTTCTAATTTTTTCAGCAGTAAATGTTTCTTTTTAGTTTAATTTGGTGGTTATAAAATGTTCCTGTTTCATTTGTATGCCTGTTTGGGGGTCTGTGCAAGATTCAGATTCATTATCTTGTTTTATCAAGCATGTAATAAATAAGTTCAACTAATCTGAAACTTTCCATTTGTTCACGTTGTTTATTTCTGTATCTGTACTAATCACAGCTTTTCTAGCTCTCCTTTTTTCCTGTTTGCTGTACTCCTATTTCCACTTTCTTCTATTTGACTGGAAGTTCCTCACAGTCACACTGTCATATACATCCATACAAAACAGACTGCATTGGGACATTGAGATTCTGACACTTAGAGGAATTTAAGAGTGGTCAAAAACAGACCCAATAAACAAGAAGTAAAGGTAAGTGTATCTCTCATCTGTTCATTCATTATTATGGCATTGGGAGAAGAAAAATACAAAATAGTTTTCTGGGTATTTATTGTAGCTATCTATATCTGTGGTACTGCCTGAATACCTAGCAGCTGCCCTTCCAGGAGAGCACAAGTGCAAGAAAGCCATCTACACTGGGACTAAGAAGAAAAACAAAACATCCAGACTTAACTTATAAACTTCCATATTCCAACACATCTAAAATAATGTGCTTATTTACTTGATCTCTAGCTCACTCAGCCCTCAATCTACTATAGAGAGCTTTGTAACTTCAGCCACAGGTGGTTTTTTGCAATTATTTCAAAGATAGATCAAGTAGGTACATCCAAGAGCAAAGGAAGACCAAACCAAATCCAATTCACAAATAAAAATAATCCAAATTTTCTTCCCAAAATAAATAGGAGACAAGGATTTGGGTGATGTGCAAAACCTACAGAGATTGTGCAGAAGAGTACTGTAACAAATCCATACATGTAAATATCTTTCCTAGTGCAATTTCACACTTGAAGCAAGTCATTCAGTCGGTCTGCTCAAAGGAGATTCAGGGTTCAAGGTTACAGGTGAAATCACCCACCTTCCACTGGAAACTTCTGTTTACAATGAACCCTCCCAGTACTTCTCTCTGAATTATGTCCGGGAATCAAAAAGTTCAAACTCCATAATTTTCTTTCTGTGCTTTTTCCCCCTCCAGATTAGCTCATCACCATTTTAAAGCACCAGGGCAGTCTGAAAGGTTCACCCTCGTGGCCACCTTGCAAGGCTGCCAGAGCAGAAACCTCATTGAGAAGCAGCAGCATCAAGTCAAGCACGACTTTCCAGAGAGGGCTCCCCTTGGCCACATTACAGTAACTGGATCTTCTCATGACCTTCAAGATGCCACTTCAGTTCCCTCCAAAGAGACTTAAGCAGCCTCTCTGCCATTAAGATGTTTCTTCATTTGTCAACAGAAAGCTGCTCAATTGCTAGCCTGAGCAAATTTACATAGAAATTAGCACTGATACTCTGCAAACAGTTAGGGGAATGACAGCAGAGACACCCAGCAGAAACAGTCCAGGATACACAGCCTACAGAGTCAGGCTCAGGCTCAGACAAAGACACAGAGGAAAATGTTACCTGGAAAATTCACTGGACTTGCAAAACTATTAATATATGGGCATTCAGCAGTGTGAGGTCTTCTGGGGCTCTGAGTATACCAGTTCATCCAAAACCTTTCCACAGAACGAAGACGATGTTGTCAGCATTTCCTTCCTACCTGACAAGCATTTCCAAGCTGTCAGGCAGCTGAATCTTATGTGAAGCCTGCAGATTGAGAGGGCATCCTGATGAAGGATGCCTGGCTTTTCAGCCTAGCACTCAACTTTATCCTCCTGTTCCCGACAGACAAGTCTTGCTGCCACCCTCCAAGCTCCTCCTTGAAGAGAACAGTCTCTCCTTGTCATACTCTTCAGGCCCTGCATCTACTCTCAGTCTTCCCAGAGTCCTTTCCCCACCCCTAGAGACAGCACCCAGGCAAATCAGGTGCTTGGTTGGTTCAAAACTTTTTTTTTTCCTTTTTTTTTCTCCTTTCTAGGGTTCTTGACCTGATCACAATAGACTCTTATGTGAAAAATTGTAGAGCTGTGAAGTCTGCACTTAATCCTTTTGTCAAGCACTACTTGTGGTAGTATCTAGCTTCCAAAGCCTTGTATGAGTGCTCAGACAATCAGAGATAAAATACAAATCTGACATGGTTGCTTCTTGACTGGGAGCATGACTGAAAGAATGCTCTAGGTTCTCAATGGCAGCATTTCCCCAGAACTGCCTTTCAGTGGAGCAATTTTTCTACAGCAATCAACAGCCTCAGCACAAGGTCTTAACCCTACAAAAATTAAAATGCAACCCAGAGACACAGAAGTAATTATGGTTAAAGAACACTAACAGTACTGGGCCCTGTCTGCCCAAACAGGGACACTCCAGGAGTCAAACAAAGTAGTGAGTACTAAAGGATACCAAGAGACAAGTCTACATTTCCTTAGACACCTCTGCAGCAGAGACTGCTGGATCAGTTAAGGGCAAATAAAGAGGAATCAAACAGCAAAAAACTGTCTTCCTCTGTGTAGTGATGTACATTAATGGAGGTACATTTGTGTGAGTGTACACACAAGAGAAAAAAATGGTAGGCATTCAGTAGGCCATGGGGTATCTGATCCTTACTATGCACTCTTGACATCAAATGACTGCACAGAGTAGAAGAAAAATCCCATTTCAAAAAATGATCAAAGCCATCATAGAGAAATGAGTTTTTTCCACTTCTTAAAGCAAACTTCTTAAAGCAGATAATATTTATTCCACAGTATAGACAAAACTCTGCCTTCTGTCAAGGAGAAAGGAATAAATTGTTTTCCCATAATGGTGTTTTCTTTTCAATCAATTTCCCTTCAAGCTTGATTTAAGAGGATGCCATGCCAGAACCTCAGGCGAACGGAAGAAACCGAAGATGCTCCCCAGGAAAGGTGAAAAGGATGATGCAGTCAAAGTTCCATCCAAACACCAGTGTTGCACATGCTTACAGTAATGCACTCCTCTCCCTCGTCCTGCTCCTCTGCAAATAAAAGCTTTGCAGCAACAATGAGGAAGAAATAGTTCAGAGCATAAAGAATAACAGCAATGGATATAAGCTGGAGTGCATGTTGCTTTAGTTAGGGATAGAAGTCCTAGGGAAACTCTTACAGGTCATTTTGCTACATACACAGGCATATGCTGTATATGTTATAGATTTTTTAATTTTTTTTATTAGTGAGACCTTTGTAGGTATGATCTTATTATTAATATGCATGCATATAAGAAAGAAGAACAGTCACAGCTGGTAAAACCCCTGGCTTCTAAGAAAAGCTAGAAGGGGACAGAATGAAGAATGAGATTGCTCCCAAGGCATTGCAGGCACTTAGGTACTTGCAGAGCTAGGTCATCAGGGAACACTTTAGCTTTAAAAATACTGCCTTGTTAAAAATTGTGCATGCTTTCTGGGGTTACAAACAGCCCCTTTGAGTTGGAAAAATCACAGTAGTTTCTATTTCAGAAAGAGACTGATATTGCAGAAACTTTCCCATCTATTTCTTTTAAATGCAAATTGTAGAAAGACTGTTTCCAGGAGGACAGGAATTTAAAAAGAAAAATCTTAGTATTTTTTAATCTTGGAAAAATGTTACCAATTTGACCCACAGAGAGTATGGACACTCAGAACAGTTCTAGTAGTATCAGAGCCCAAACACATAGTCTCAAAATTTCAACTAAGCTTTCAACAGACATAAATCTGAAAGACAGAGGACCCCTTATTCTTCCTCTCAAAAGGTTCCTCACAGGATGCAATTCTCTGTTGTATAAATCATCTCTTCAAAAGTCGTGGGATTCTTACTGTGAGATTTTAGTGAGGGGATGTTGATTTAAAAGACACAACTCCATCCCATTTTCTTTCTGACAGACCTTTTATTTGAATGGATGCTGCCTCAAGACAGGGCCGCTTTGCATGTTTGAGTACAATGAATTCCTCATGGCAGTACAGTAAATAAACAGCTAGCAAATGATTTGGGTGCTCAATGGACTTTGCAAGCAAGATTCTTAACAACAGCAATGTTAGTTAAGCAAAAGCTAATGAACACTTACGACAAATGACATTGCCATTTCCGGGCCCTAATTCTCTCATTACTTATCTGCAGGCAGAACAGGCATGTACTGGTTCCAGCATTACTGACAACCAAAGCCAGAAGCACAAAGGATGACAGCCCCAGAATGGCAGCTGCCAATTAAGCTGTGGAAGGGCGTCTTTGGGTCTCCCTGCAGCCTCTCAGGGACCCCGGCCAGCCCCGGGTGGGCAGACAGCAGGGGGACACTCTGGGGACACTCAGAGGGGGGACACTCTGAGGGGGACACTCTGGGGACACTCAGAGGGGGGACACTCAGAGGGGGACACTCTGGGGACACTCAGAGGGGGGACACTCAGAGGGGGACACTCTGGGGACACTCAGAGGGGGGACACTCAGAGGGGGACACTCTGGGGACACTCAGAGGGGGGACACTCAGAGGGGGACACTCTGGGGACACTCAGAGGGGGGACACTCAGAGGGGGACACTCTGGGGACACTCAGAGGGGGGACACTCAGAGGGGGACACTCTGGGGACACTCAGAGGGGGGACACTCAGAGGGGGACACTCTGGGGACACTCAGAGGGGGGACACTCAGAGGGGGACACTCTGGGGACACTCAGAGGGGGGACACTCAGAGGGGGACACTCTGGGGACACTCAGAGGGGGGACACTCAGAGGGGGACACTCTGGGGACACTCAGAGGGGGGACACTCAGAGGGGGACACTCTGGGGACACTCAGAGGGGGGACACTCAGAGGGGGACACTCTGGGGACACTCAGAGGGGGGACACTCAGAGGGGGACACTCTGGGGACACTCAGAGGGGGGACACTCAGAGGGGGACACTCTGGGGACACTCAGAGGGGGGACACTCAGAGGGGGACACTCTGGGGACACTCAGAGGGGGGACACTCAGAGGGGGACACTCTGGGGACACTCAGAGGGGGGACACTCAGAGGGGGACACTCTGGGGACACTCAGAGGGGGGACACTCT
>VZRH01004960.1:219457-240617 GCA_013397555.1 Urocynchramus pylzowi | reverse complement strand
TATATATATATATATACTTAGCTAGGGGGTTTGGCTCTGACATTTCCTTCTTCATTTTCCTTCAGACTGCTGACCAAATACTACGAAGCTCCATTTGACAATGCTAAGCAGGAATAGACATGAAGAAAATCTGTGACTATCTTAGACTGATTTAGGAAGACAGTTTCAAATTTGAATACGAAAATGCTGACTAAGAAAAGAAATAAACATCTGCAAATATGAGATGCATAGGAAAGATGGAAGACCAATGCAAAATGATAAAAATCAAATTAGAAGCATAAAAATATAGACTGAAGAAATTTAGACTGGAAATCTTCCAGAAAGTGAAAAGATGCCATGGAATTATTATTTATTCTTTACAATGTTTTCCACAGAATCTCAAAACTGGACCACAAATATAAAGTAACAGTTTCATTTCTCAGAAGATAAAATCTCATCACTAAGGATACATAATTAAAACACAGAAGAATGGAAAAAGCATTTGAAAACAAAGCTGTAGGGGCCTCACTGGTGCCAAGAGTAGCATAAAATAAGTTTTCTATTTCTGAGAAGAGTGATTGTAGCAAAAGACTTGTAGACATAGGAAAAAGGATGCTGCATGAGAGTGTCTTAGGTTTTTAAATGTGTGATTATAGACAGATGATCCTCCAGTGGTAAAACACAAGCACAGGACAGTAGGACATCTCTTACATGCACATCAAAACGTTGCTGCTGAATGCAGAGACAAGGTGACTTTGCTGAGCAAAGGCCACAGTTTCACACACATATCTTTTGCTTATCTTTTACAGCCCTCTGAATATACCACCAAAATCTCATGCACCACAAAATCTTCAAGAAACTGCTGCTCTGGGATCTTTTGTTCATTTTGCCACTTTTCACATCTGAACTCCTCCCTCTTCAGCAACGCAGAGGTGAGATGCTCCCTCAGCCTGTCTCTGTCTGCTGCTGTCTGAGTACTTAGAACTCGTTTTGCATCACAGAAAGAATGTACTTTTCAATGTCTGCCATTGACAGCCATTCTCCTTTCCCACTCATCCTTCCTCAGCAGGCTAACACATAACTCATGCTAACACCCCCACTGAAGGTGAGAGAGATGGCCAGTTTGAGCATCCCATGCTTTTTCCTAATCTGGAACTGATAACCTCCAGTGTGACTCAACTGTTTGTCCCTGAGAGAAGGCTTAAAATAAAGCAAAGCTGCAATGGTGAGAAGCTGGATAAATAAATGTTTGAGTTGTTTGGCTGGGGGATTCTGGAATATTTAGTTACAACTGACAGAAGCTTGCAAGCATGCTCTACTTCCTCAACACTTTGGGACTGCATTGAAGTCATGCTCCTAAACTAAACTAAAGATAAAATAATGATCTTTCCTTGGTTTTGCAGCATATGCAAACTTTAGATTTCACAAAACTGTAAAAGATCCTCAAAAACCAGGTATTTCAGGAAACATCAAGAAGATATTTTCCACATTGATCTAGGGGAAGAGAGTATGTACTGGCTGGAAAGCCATAACCATGGCTTTATCTTTACCTTCCTGGCCTCCAGGGAGAAGTCAGAGAAGAAGCAGGCTAATTTTGCTTTCTTCTCCATCTTTAAAAGGGTTTGTTTGTATGTGCATGTGGGGAGAAAGAGATGAAGGAAGGGACCTGAGAATAGGAATTTTCAGCAGCACAGCATGTCACCAAATACTTTGCTTCTCTACCATTATCAAGAGCAATACTTCATTTCTCCTATCCTGCCAGATTTGCTTTGTAGGGATTGCCACATACAGACCTTCATTTGCCACATTGTGGCATAGGAAATCTGGGCCACAGAGGGGCTAATGAGGGATTTCTATTCCATTCCAGTATCTCTATTTAATGCCTGAAAATATGGACACCAAAGCTTCTAACTGGACTCATCCTTGCTCTGTATTTCCATCCAACAGAGAAAAATGCCCTAGAAAAACTGCTACTAGAGCAAGCTAACATTAAAAACAGAGTTTGCCTTTCTTCTTCTAAATTTCTAAATTTCTAACAAGTAGTTAGAAACCAGTCAGCTGTTTGTTCAACATTCTGAGCCAAAGCCAAGCACCAATCTCTCCCTTGCCTTGCATTAGCTTTGAGAGTGCAAGCAATAAGCAAGCTGGGGCTTAATGAGCCTGTGTGTGGGGTCAGTCTGGCAGAACAAAAGAGGATGGTCATTTTCTGAGCTATCCCAGTTTGAAACAGAAACTAGGGGGAGGATAACAAGAGCAACAATGAACTAAGGACCTGCAGAGATACCTCACAGAAAAGATTTCATGGAGAGCAACTCCCTCATGGTTTCTTCACTGCAGCTGACAGTAAGATACTATTTCCCAGGCACTGGCACCGAGCAGCTAACCCAGATCAGCCCACATCAGCCTTTGGCACAGTGCAGTGGCACAGCTGGACTGGGAGGGAAAGACTGAGCCTCTTGTACAGGAATGTATCTTTTCTTTTAGAGAGATTTGTTTAAGATAAAAGGTGTACTATCCAACATGCAAAAGGAACATGATTCCAAAAAAACACCCCAACATCTCTAATCCTTTAGCTATTTCTGAACAACACATAATAGAACCTTTTTCTAAAACCCAATTGTGTTAAAAGCACAGACTTTCACCATCAGAGCCAAAATGAACATCCAAAGCATGTCTCAAAAACATGGAAGAGAAACAATTCTAGACATAAAAACACTCCACCAACTAGGTGGAGCTGGACAATACATGCTAGAGGAAATACAGAGCCATGGTAGCATCTTCAACCAGTCTCTTTTTCCCAGCTTATGCTCAGACCCCATTCTAAAACACATTTCATATTTTCTCTTCTCCACAATTTAACAGCCTCCTCTGATTTGCCTGGCCTCCACACCTCTAAAGAGCAAGAGGGAGGCCAACTCATTAACCCAAGAGGTGATCAGTCATAAAAGTGATAGGCTGATAGAAAATTCTAAAGGCAGACAGGATTAATGTCATAGACACATCTCTGGGCCACCCAGAGAAGGAATTTCCAATTATTCCAAAGCAAGGTAACGAGCTTTTCAAAAATTTACCTTGGTAGAACACTGTCCAAGCTGCAAAACAATGATCAGAGAAACTGAACATCAGACAACTAAATGGTTAAAATCCTGCTTGTGATTTGCTGCAGAGGCTTTCACTGGGAATGTTTGAGCATAATAGTTCTGCGTAGGAAGAAAAGAACTGTATTTTAGTCATCTGCATATATTCTAGTTTTGGTTGGGTTTTTGGTTTTTTGTTGGCTTGGGTTTGGGTTTTTTTTTAAAGATACACTTAATGATTATTCAGGAGTGGACTATTACAACTTAAAAATAATATTCTTACAGATTGTAATCAGCTCCAGTGTCTCTCCACATGTGTGTGGGTTGGAGATGAGCACCATGGCCAGTAGGCAGAGACTTTTTTTGTACTGATGGGGGTGTATATTAAATCTTTAAAAGTTACTCTGATTAATTCACATCAAGTCAGCATAATTTTCTTCACTGCTTAAGTATTCCAGCTGCCAAGATCCCTAAAACAGAGTGAGCTGTGCTCCTGAACATGATTAAGGTCATGCCTTTTTTTTCAACCAGACTGAGACCCACCAACTCACTACTTGGCTGGGACTTTTCTTCAATCTCATTGTCAGAGCAACGTCCAGAAAGGTAATTTCAGAGTAAGACTCCAAGTCTCCCTTTCTCAGCAGCTCTGTCCTTTTAGACTATTGACAGAATTCAAATTAAGTAATTTCAGTTCCCTCAGGTACTTTCAAAATACTCTGGCTTTTGACATAAGTACCAAGAAAATGCCTTCATACAAGGTTTTTCCATTAGCAAATGCCCAGGGAGCAGGAAAGGTGGAAAGATTTTGCTTCCCAATTGGTTTTAACTGGGATGTTCAAGGAAAGTCTTCCTTTCCTATTCTAGAATCCATCCCAATAATGTCTAACTAGGAAAGCAGCACAAAGTTTTACAGAGCAGTTGTAGCTTCTCTCTAATAATGATCCTTTTCTGCCTGTAGCTTTCATGTCATTGTTTTGCTGATGCTTTTAATTCTTCTTGGTTTGCATCCATTTTAAATGAAATAACCTGATTAGATGCCTTTTGTCAGAAGGCTGAGGTCACAACAATCACAGCAAAAGTTTTCTGGACACATGGAGAATGAAAATAGGTTGGATACCTTTAAATTTTCCATTCTCCTTCAAAGAGTCAGAGTATCCATTCATATAATAGTCTTTAATACAATCATGAAACACTTTATTGTATGTTTCATTCACCCCCAAAAATTCATATGCAATCTAACTGAAACTATTACGAATGAAAATAATATTCAAACTGTTCCAGCCAAAACAATGATGTCAAGTCCAATCTAAAAAAGGCTACATAGTGTTTCAAAAGAAAGCCTTTACATTTTCATATAAAAGTGAAACTCTCAATTTAAAATGTCTAAATTTTTAAGTCAGTAAAAATAGTAACTAAGCACTTGTCCTATTCACATACAAAAATACATTGAAGTATATTTTAATTATAGAGAAAAAAAGTGTGCTTGACTTTTTCCAACACTCTTTCAATCAGCAATTTATAAAGCAGCCTTTGCATTTCAGTTCCACATACAACAATTTAAAAAGCTACCTTTGACGTTGCTCTTCAGTTTTCTACTAATATATGAAATCATTACAGCTACACCTGTTCTGCTAATCTGTACTGCCTTCAACTCCTGAAAATTCAGCCTACAAATGCATTTTGCTTCCTAACCTCTTGAAGAGGCTATTGGTTACACCATTCAACTTATTGGAAATATAGAGAGGCAGTGTAAATTTCTGGTGGTCATGCAGAAGGTTTAAAAAACATCTCTCCTGGCTTCAGACATGCTTTCTGACATACACCCTGCCTCTTTTTATTATGCTAATGAGTCACATATAAGTGTTTGTACTGCTGAGACTGCTAAGGTTTACACAGAGCCTACTCCATCAGCAGAGTTCTGATCTGTCTTAAACTCTGTAGCTGTTGATCTTTGGGCCCTGGCCCCATGTAGATCAGGATACTCACACAATCAGTTCATTCAATGTAGCAGTACATTTGCAGCTACTATGGAACAGTTGCATTTGTTTTTCTCAAGCAAAATTAACATGCTGAACTATCACTCTGGTTTTAGTAAGTAAATTAATAGGAACTAGGCAGAAAGAGACCAATGCATTCATTTTCTCATATAAATACGGGCTTAAGTAACCTTGCTCTGCAGAGGTGAGAGGCTTCTAGACACTGAGATAATCTAGCTCAGTAGCTTCTGTCAATTTAATTATTTTTTACTGAGATTGGCACTCATGAAACCACCTCTGATTGACAGCCCTGGAGATGATGTCCTGTGTTATCTATGGAACAGATACAGTGCAAGGAGCAGCAATGTTTTTAGGTCTGATTTATTTTCATTTCAGTCTTAAATGTGTCCTTCAATTTTTAATTGATGACAGTGGCATCTCTTCCCCACTAGCACCCTTTTTTATTTTTCTGTAAAAGTCAGTTATTTCCTTCAGCCATATAGATTTTACTTCTAAAATGATTAATTCTCCCTAAATACAGACCGTATCTTCATAAATACTCCTATTACCATGATTGCCAAAAAGTCTACAGGTTACTTAATCAGTGACTTAACTTTTAAACAAGGAAACTAATCTTTATTTACATGAAATACAAACACCTGAGTAGTTACATTTTAATAAGGTTTTGTTTTATGGAGAAGGAAATCACTAACTGAAATTGACATTACAGAAATGCAATGAGGAATGGAAATAAAAAAAAGAGAAAGCAAAATGGGGAACAAAAGATTTTAGGATATTGGCTGTCATGTGCTGTTTCATCTGTTTATATACCTACCTAACTACATGGAGCAATGAAACCACTTTGAGGCAAGAGAATAGCACAAAAACGTCATAACTGTGACAGAAAATCTACAACCAACATCTGCAGGAGGCAAAGAGAGGGAAGAAGGAAAGGATAATCTAGTAAGCAGGCAGTTACAAATCTGCTTAAACCTGAGCCTCAAGAAAGACAGAAATACAGAGGTTGGTGTGCTCACAGCCTAGCTCATGAAGCAATAGTTGCCAAGACCCAGCCATTGACATGAACATGCAGGGAGATTCTGCTGTAGGCAGCAAGGAGGCAATCAGATCCTAACATAAAAGGTAATATCCTAATCTCCAGTCTTGATCTAAACCATGAGGTTTATTACCCTTTCCAACTTCCCTCTCCCTTTTAATAGGAATATCCAAAGTTATAGCTATTATCAACATAAATGTAATCTCTGCATCTGGCTAAACTCCTGGCCTTAATGAAACCCTTTGGCAAATCATGCATTCTAATTCCTAGGTCAACTTGTTACCATACCACAGACTTCTTGTGCATTTACATACAAAATCTGTAAAGAAAAGGTTTTTAAAAGGAATTTAAGCACATTACACATCCTTAAAACTCTGTTAGATCCTGTTCTTATAATGAGGATACCTGCACCTTGCTGTCTCTTACTTATCTTTACAACATCTCCAAATTACAGACTGTAAAAGCATTTACTACTTGAGTCATGACTAGGCAGGTGTGTAAGGGACAATGTACTTAGTGATGAAATTAGGTAAACTGTCACATAATGGCTAGTCACCAGCTCCTTCAGCTTGAGATAATTATTTTCTAAAGACCCTTCACTTGTTCTTTTTCAAGTCTTAAATAAGTGAAACAGCAAGACTGCTCATGACTGCTGTCTGGGGACAATCACTTCCCCTGGCCCTGCTGGCCAGACTATTGCTAATACAGGCCAGGATGCCAGTGGCCTTCTTGGACACCTGGGCACAGACTGGCTCATATTCAGCTGGTTGTCAACCACAACACCCAGGTCCTCTATATCCATATGCTCTCAGATCCTTTTCTGCCAGGAGCTTCCCAGCCCCTCTGCCCCCAGCCTGTAGCACTGCCTGGGGTAGGTGTGACCCAAGTGCAGGACCTGGCACTTGGCCTTGTTGAACCTCATACCACTGGCCTTGGCTCATTTGTCCAGCCTGTCCAGATCTCTCTGCAGAGCCTTCCTGCTCTCAAGCAGATCAATATTCCCAGCCAACTCATTATTGTCTGCAAACTGCCTGAGGGTCCACTCACTCCCTTCATGCCTATCATTGATAACGATATGGCACACACCTGACTCCAACACTGAGCCCTGTGGAATGCCACTTGTGACTGGCCATCAGCTGGGTTTAACTCCATTCACCACCACTCTTACAGCTTGGCCATCCAGCCAATTTTTTACCCAGCAAAGAATGTGCCTGTCAAAGCCTTGAGCAGTCAGTTTTCTCCAGGAGGATGCTGTGGGAGACAGAGTCAAAGGTTTTACTAAGGTCCTCATAGACAACACCACCAGCCTCTTCCTCATCCATTAGGTGGGTCACCCTGTCATAGATGGAGATGAGGCTGGTCAAGCAGGACTGTCCTTCACAAACTTCTGTTGGCTGGGCCTAATCCCCTGGTTATGCTCTGTGTGCCACATGATGGCACTCAAGATGATCAGTTCCACAGCCTGCCCTGGCACCAAGGTCAGGCTGACTGGCCAGTAATTCCTTGGATTCTCCTTCCAGCCCTTCTTGTAGGTGGGTATCACATTGGCTAACCTCCAGTCTTCTGAGACCTTCCTGCTCAACCAGAACTGCTCATAAATGATTAAGAATGGCTTTTCAAGCTCTTCTGTGAGAGAATCCTTCAGTATTCCTGGGTGGATTCCATATGGCCCCATAGACTTGTGTGCATTAAAGTGGAGCAGGTTACTAACTGTTTTCTCTTGAATTATGGGGACTTCATTCTGCTCCTCATTTCTGCCTTCCAGCTCAGGGGGCTGAGTGCCCTGAGGATAGCTGGACCAACCATAAAAGACTGAAGCAAAAAGGGCATTATCTCAGTCTTTCCCTCATCCTTTGTGGAAATGTTTCCACCCACATCCAATAAAGGATGGAGACTCTTTATGCTTTCCTTGAGAACAGCAAATCTTTCACCCTTCTGACTTGTCAAAAGAAGAAAGGCATCCTCACTGTGGGAACATAACTACGACAGAGAATCCCTGAACTGCCTGTTGAGCTTTGCCTTGGACAAAACCTACAACAGAGATGCCAAGGAGGCCTGCCAGGGACAGAACATGTACACAGCCCCTCCATAGTGAGCTCCTTTCCTTATGTTTTAGCCCACTCCTCACCTTGTTTGCTAAAGCTCTTGCCAGGTCAGAATTGGAAGACTCATTCCCTACAGTGGCTGCTTTGACACAGACTTTTCCACAAAACCTTAAAGTAATTTTTGTACTTTAGAAAATCTATATTATGAATGATAGAAAAAAGGCATGAATTTTGTATCAGGTGTCAGCAAGACACCTATTACTTAAACACTAACAAGGTCCAGTGAGGCCCTGTTGAGCATTCATAAGAACATAGGCTGGAGGTAAGGAAGGAAAGAAATGAGTCAGGATGGTAAATTGTTCTCTTTCAGAATTTCTTTGCTTGGTATCTTTGACAATGCAGTTTCAAATCCCAGTAATAGACAGAAAGATTTGAGAACAACATTCATTCTCAATTCTACATCTTATAACAGGGACAGTGAATGCCCTCATTTAAGATTCAAATTTAGCTCCCTCCTACTTGGACCTTTGTACCATCTTGTGCACTTCTTATGAAAAAAATATTTACATGGGAATTGTCAACTCAAGAAGCAAAGGGAGAGGAAATTTTTATGTCAAAGGAACAAAGCCTGCTGCAAGTTGGCTTTCTCTTTTCCTTCTTAACAAATCATTCTGTGGCATGAGTCAGATAATATGGAGTGGGAGGATCACACTCCAGCAGGCTGTGGTAGAGCAGGTGGAGCTGTGGAGACAGCTTGGACATATGCAGCATGTGTGTTTTCTCTGGAAGGACTTGGAAAAAGAAGTGCTATAAAGCTGATTTTGCAGAGGTATCTTGCTGGCTAAACTTGTACTTTAAAAGCATTGGGATTCCTCCACCTGCATCAATTAATGTTTTTCTTCTGTAATTTTTTTTTCAAAGATGAGGCAAAAAGCCACAGATTTGTCTCACAGACTATTTGGGAAACTAATTCTGAGAGCAGATGACAGCTGTTTCAATTATCAATACATAATACTTATGCTATTTTCTGGACAAAGAGCAGACTCAACAGTGTGGAAGGCATATGCCACAAGGGGGACTCATATAGTGAAGCTGTATTATTTTCCCTGGCCCCTAATCACTGACTTTATTCTGATTCTTCTTCTGTTACATTCCAGGTTAAAGTAGCATTGTGGTGCATACAAGCAAAGTGTCATGTTAACTCTAGTCAAAGGTTTGTATAAGGCTCTGTATAAACATCAAGAAGCTTTTTAACAGTGCTGAAAATCCCTGGATTTAATAATCAGTTTTATTCCACTTCCAGAATTATAGATAGCCTGGGTCTGTTTGTTTGCCCTCTCAATAAAACTGGGATGAATAAACAATAATGACAGTGATCCCAGAGAAACCACATTAGTGAAAATGAAAACATCCAATACTTTAAAAAACCCAATACTTTAACTGCTCCTGCCTTGTCCCCTTCTTCCTCCCTAATAAAATCATCCACTCCTAGCTTTTTGAGGACAATGGGATTTCCACTTTGGATGAAGATCAAGAAACAAAGAAAACAGAGGTCCATGGTAAGGAGGCCAGCCCTTGCATTAATGTAGCTCCTCAGTGGCCCAGCAAATAATTTAAAATAAATAAACAATGTGAACAAGACACAGTAAATCCAAATTTGAATAATGAGAACTTAAGGTTTGCTGTTCTTTGGAATATTATTTATATGAACAAACAGTAGCCCCAGGTGTTCTCAAGCAAGCCCAGCAAGCTCCCTAAAGGTTTGTTAGCTGACTGCTTGCCTGAGGGCCACTGGCTCTGTTACAGCCTTGCTGTAGCTTCCTACTGAAGAAACCCTTCCTGAGTGCCTCAAAGGTGGCACCAGGCTAGTCAGTGGGTATGGCAGGACAGTGCTGTGGAGACCCCAGTGAGACATTGCTTACTGTGCCTAGCTTGGGATGCCAGACTTTTGACATCTCAGACCACATCTCATTTTTAATGTGTGTTAGGAGCTTTTAATCAAGATGGAGGAAAAGGTCCTCTCTCCTTCCAGGGCAGACAGCTCAGGCTGGGCACAACTGCAGTATGCCAAGGGATAAGGGAAGATCCTCAAGGGGAAAAGTGGTGATGAAATTGGCATGATTGCTAGTGGCTGCTTGTAGGAGACTGAGCTAGTAATTTGGAAAAACAAGCTTGTTAGAGGAAAACAGGAATGACACCAATCTGCTGTAATGAGCAGGCAGCAGAACAGTGCCTTCATGTCAAGCTGCATTCTGGGTTTGAGCCACACACTGCAAAGGTTGTGGCCTTGCTGGGTGTAAATTAACACAGCCTAATGATTTCTCCTCTCTTTTTAGTCTCCCAAGCTAGTATCAGTTTACAGTGAGAACAAAAGACAAAAGCAATGCAGCAGAATTGAGGGCAGACTAGGAGAGTTCCATCAACTGTGCTATATAGACATTAATTTGTCAGGGTGAAGGAAATTAAAGACTGGATGCTTTAACCAACTGTTTAGGTCTTGAGGTTAAGCAGTTACTCACCTGGGGCAAGGAGCTTCCAGCTTCCTCCAGACAGTGGGCATTTTTAAAAATAATCACAACACTCCAGAGTACCATGCAGCTAGGAGAACATTGTCCAGAGAGTAAATTCTTCAGATGATGAAATATTCCTTTTACAGATGGGAACACGGTTGCACAGAAGGATTAAATTACTTGCCCCAGTATTATAAAGTAAATCAGTGATAAAATAGAGAAAAAAATCAGATGTCCTGATGCCCACTTCTGTACATAAATCACTAAACCATAATTTCTTCTGCAAGATCATCATTTCCTCCTTTCATATGCTATCTTGCTGCCAAGAGAAAGATTAT
This sequence comes from Urocynchramus pylzowi, assembly GCA_013397555.1. Classification (NCBI taxonomy): domain Eukaryota; kingdom Metazoa; phylum Chordata; class Aves; order Passeriformes; family Fringillidae; genus Urocynchramus; species Urocynchramus pylzowi. The sequence goes on along the minus strand of VZRH01004960.1, from coordinate 229,635 downwards.
TCTACATGCTGCATGGACTAACATTTTTCCAAGTCTAATTCAAAACCTGTCAAGCCATGGAGCTGCTGTTCTATTCCCCTGGGAAATGATTCCAGAGCCTGACAGGGCAAGGACACATCTCCATGACAGGAAGTTTTCCATAATATTTACCCTCAAATTTTTCTATTCTCCACTTGTAGTCATCTACATTTCTTGTCTCTTTCTATAGTATTTATGATCATCAAATACTAGCAGAGTTGTATTTCCCCTTCTCTCTTCCAGATATCACTTAAGCAAGATTAACTAACTCTTTCAGTAATACCTCTAAAAGCAATTCCTTTAATTCCCAAAACAGTTTAATTTCTTTCCCTAAACTTTCTCCACTTTTCCAATATTAGACAACACTTATTTCAGTGTTTCCACAATGTGTTCTTTGACCTTGACCAGTATTTCTTTTCTCCCTGCTGATGGGATAGACTGCAGCAGTACACAGGATGTTGAGGAAACTGGAGTCTGGAGCAGGAACTCAGTGAAGTCACAAGACCCCTAAGGTTGAGGGATTACTGGAAAGCTCCTGAAGCAATGTTTCTTTTCATTGGAACTGGAAAGAGTGCTAGATCCTATATTAACATTGGGCTAATTTACCCAAAGGTGAGAGGCAGAACTTACTGCTTCCTTCCTGTTCTTTTTACCATTTTAGCCCTCAGAAATCAGGAGAAACAGACATTAAATTCCATCATTAAATAATAAAAATTAAATTGTTTCTTTCATTGCTTGGCTAAATCAGCAAAAGACAAACACCAATATCTGAAACCGCTGCAGTTTCTACTGTGGTCAGAATGAAGCCTCACAAAAATGGCCATCTCAGCAGAAATATACAACCCTGGGCTGCCACATTAACATAAATTACAGCAGCCAGAAATTACAGCTGCCTCTAATCTCCAAAGACTCAGGAGCTGGGCTGTGTGCAGTGGAATGACCTGTCCTCCGTGATGCATTAGTGTTTGCACTCTCTCTCTCATGCACACACAAAGCCCGTCCTTTTGAAGCACTGAGATTTATGTTTCCTGAAATAAAATACCCTATACTTTAACTGCTCCTGCCTGGTCCCCTTCCTCCTCCCTAATAAAATCATCAGCTCTTAGCTTTTTGAAGACAGTGGGATTTCTGTTTTGGGTGAAGATCAAGAAACAAAGAATAACCCAAAGCTTCAATTAGCATCTTGCTACTGCCACCCAAGAAGAAACAATAACGTCCTTTCATCTCATATTTCTAAACTGAAAGTGATGTGAAATAGTTAACAAGAAGTTACAAAGAACCTGTGTGCAATCATGCTTGTACAAAGTCACATAAAAAAACCAAACCTGCTGATCTTCTATTTTTGAATTTATGCTGTCCATCCCTCTGACCCATCCCCTATATCCCTTGTCTTCTCTAACTTGTCTTTACTACTCCTTAAAAACATTACAATTATGCCTGTGAACAAGTCTGTCTAAAACTAAACTAGGAGAAACTAATATGCACAAGTTCTTATTTCTACTAAATCTTGGCTTATTTTAACTTGATAACTGGCTTTTTGTTTGCTTTTTAAGTGCTTTTAGTTGCTTTCAAGAAAACTGATGATAGCCAGGTTTAAACCAAAGTGAGTACTCAGGCTTAACAAGGCTTATAGGAAGCAGTATCTTAAATTTTACCTTAAATCTTAAATTCTAAATCTTAAATTTATCAGTACAACTGATAGCAGAGGAGCCCAAAAACCGAAGGTTTACTGTTGAAGACAGAATGACAAAGCTCTGCCTAAAACAATAATAATAAGCAGAGGAACGAGTAGATTTAATTGCTACCCAGGTATCTGAAAGGTAGACACAACAGAGTTGAAAACAAGCTTCCACTTCAGACAAAAGGATAATATCATGCTGTTTGAGGCCTTGTGCAATTAGAATTTTAAAAAAATCCAGCAAACAGCAAAACACAGCACAACACACTATAGCCATGCAACTCCTTCAAAAGTCATGTGAGAGCAGACACACTCTCCAGGTGGAGAGAGTGACAGAAGTTTAGGTCTGCCTGAGCTCATGTGGGGTGTGGGTGAGGGATGTGACCTTTGAGGAAGGGTACATACAGAGAGAACTGGTGCCCTGAGTAGACAGGAAGGTCTGTGTTTCATACCCTATTTTGTTTGAGAATGGAGGACTTTATGTAGTTCCTTAAAAAACCAAAAATACATCAAAGTCTTCTGACTCCGTGAAAATAATTTCCTCTTCATAAATGGCATAAACTACTACCCCCAAATTTAGACCAACTACTGTAGTGAAAAGAAGCACAGTTTTCAATAGGAAGGTGGCAGCAATAAATAACCTGGGATCTGTTACTAAAATAAGAGCACAGTGCTGACAATGGCTGAGGGTTACTTCTTTGAAATCACCCTACATAAAACGACAGATTAAATTAGACCTAGCTCTATGCATAATACATCTCTTCCACACCTTCAAATGTTATGTCCTAAAAGCCAAACAACAGCAAACACAACTCTCCATCATGCCACCATGTGACCTGAAGACTCCACACTACCCATCACTCTCTAGGACTGAACAGCTGTCATAAACATAGAAAGCATTAATATTAATATTAAATTTATAATTAATATTAAAGATCTCTGCTATTACAAATCTACCAAATAATATCTGGAACAAAAAAGTTATTAATAGTCATACTTAGAACATTTTATTTAGGACTAGATGTTAGCAAAGTGTGACAACAGCATGTTAATGGCTATTTGATGCAGGCAACCCACACTGCAGAGCCAGGAGAAGCCCCAAAAGCTTGTTTTCAGAGAAAGCTTTGCATCTACTCTAAAAGGCCTTTTTAAAGACCAACAGCAACACCAGATTAAATCTGCAACAGAATGGATGACTTTCAATTCTAAATCAGTGTTGAAAGTCTCCCACTCTTCTATTTCAAACTCATCACATGTTTCCACCAAAATAATCAGCTGTGAAAGAGTGAATTATGCCTATATTTAAAGTTCATACTGTTAGGCTTTGGAGCTGTATCCCCTTGAAAGAAACAGACACAGTCCTAACATCCCAAAGGCACTGCTTATAGGTTGTCTGCAGCCTCATCCATCTGCTTGGAAAATATTTAAAAGGATACATATCTATGAGGCACACTCTATTAAAACATTGCCAGCAAATACCTCAGGCAGCACCCAGTTCTCCCCTCATTTAAACTTCTCCTTTCATGGCAAAAGACAGCACGTTCAACATTCAGGCCTATCGGGTTATGTCAGAAGCATAACCACTGTCCTTGTGTCATCTATGTCAAAGACACCTCTTTTTTTCTTCCTCTTTTTCCTCAGATCTAAGTCCCTGAGTCTAGAAAGGTTGTCTATTTCTTTTATGCCTCAACCGAGAAATCAATAAATGCTTTCAGGCTTTCCAACTTTATGTTTTTATTTGACAAGAGTATACAGCAACAACGATCTAAGTGACACGGTTACAGCAGAATATTCTTAGGTGCACTATTACATTTCTGCAATTGAACAGGACACAATAAAAGAGATTGAAGCTAAGTGTTACCCTGCCTTTGCAATGAAGAGTGTGCAAACAGTTAATTAAAGTAACTTATCTAACACAATATCGTCTGATACAGCATCCAAATCTTTCACTGGTTAAATTTTAAGGTGACACACTCACTCTGTCTGTGGTAAAAGATCACCCAACTCAGGGTGTTGTCCTGGAATAGCTATTTTATTACCATTATTCAAGCACATGTTCCCTATTTCAACAAGCTGACACTATAGTCCCTTCCTGTCCTTCCCTCCAACCTGCTATGGGCTCACTGGACATTGCACAGACCTGCAGTACCATGCTACAAAAAAAGTGCTAAGGAGGATGGAGATATAGGATTCCTGCTAGGTTTTGGGATGCTTTGCCCAAGGTTACACCATAGGGATGAATTAAGGATCATTATATGATTCTTAAAACTTACATGAAAACCATAAAGAAGTACTCCTAGATATTAAGGAGAGATTAGGTGGCCCCACCTTGTGTCAAGCACATTGAAGTTGACAAAAATATTTTTCTTAAATGAGCTCTTTATTTTGCTCATTTCCCTCCACTTAAAGAAAAATCCAAAACAAAACAAAATACAAATGATTGCCAAAAGCTCAAATAGGTAAACAAATAACAGAGATCATATAAACTCATCACAAAAGAAACTACTTGAGTTTCTTGTGAGAAATATTCAAAGCAGCAAGGCAAAGCTAATCAAGTGATGCCAACTGCAGGCAGGCTGGGATGCCCAAGGCACCTTCCTGCCCTGATAATTATATATTTCGGCTGCATTGCCATAACTCTGGCTTATGGCAATCTCTTCCCTTTAAAAAAAAAAAAAAAAAAAAAACACAGAAAAGAAAAATCAAAGTCAGCTATGGCTCGACAGGTCTGCAGTAAAGCCCAGCCATGTAGAAAATAGAGCAGCAGCTGCACTACAGGATCAAAAAACAGAGTGAGCAAACTCCATCATCAGGCAATCAGGCAAAATTATCTTACTGGATTAAAAAAAAAAAAGAATAAAAAAAAAGATAAAATAAACACACCCACCCTCACTCCCCAAATGTCTCACCCAAACCCAAGAGATTTGGGGTTCTGATGCAGGATTTCTGCATATTATCCATTACCTGCCTTACAGGCTTATTTTTTTCAAATGTTTGGCTCTCATCAGACTTTAGCATTTCAGAAGGAAGAAGCAAAAAGCGTGCACAAGGTAAGGAAGCCTAATGTAGCAGCCTGTCCTTTGCAGTCATATTCCACCAGAAGGCTCTTGGAGGAGCCATCCTGCCAAGCGAGGGAGGAGGCTGCTCCCACATCCTGTCAGGGCACAGCAACTACATGGCAAGCTCAGGTAAGGTAAGCATATCATAGCATCAGCAGGCAGCATCCAAATCACCCCACAGAAACAGGCTCAAACCATATCTCCATGAACAATTATATTCCTAGAGTGTTTAGAAAGTTTAATATTGCTAATACACATATCTACATGTGAATCCAGAGGCAAAATTAGATATTAAACGCTCACCACAAGTTCTTCTCTCAGTATATAAAAGTGCTCTCCCCCTGAAAAAGTTCAGCCAGCCTTTATCCCATAAGATAGTGGACATGAGGCAGGGACCTCAGAAATACTTCTGGCTAATGAATTTTGAGGCTCTAGTACACACATGCTGCCCAGAGATACAAGTATCTTCCTTTCCCTCAACTTGGAGGTTGGAGGAAAGGAAGGTTGGATTGGCTGGAGCCAAATCCCTGCTTGGGGACTGGTAATCTATTCCCTACAACAACCCTACCTAAATCCTTAGGAGGAGGAGGAGGAGTGTCCTATTATGCCTGTATGATTTCTGATGGTGTTCTCAGCTGATAGCAATAAATTGCAACTCCTGAAACACAACCAGACGCCGTTCTCCATCAGATGTCACCAAATTACATCATTATTTCCTAATTTCCCCTGTCCAGTTCTCATACCATGTCCTGCTCACTTTTTTCTGCCTATTTGAATGCATGAATCCCTGGCTGCAAAGATTGAGGCACCTAAAAAGGTCAGCCCAGGTGTTTATGGGCTATGTCTACTAACTTCATGGCTGCAATGAATGCTGTGTAGCACTCAAGTGCCTTCTTTATTCATGCATATTTATAGTTATGACTTGTTAAAAAAAAATCCTCAATGCCTCCAGGAAGTGTTTACAGGACAGAAATTCCAGGAAATCATGTTAACTAAGGTGTCACTTCATGGGTAGCATAAATATACATCTTCTAAGGGGTTACCATACAACAAAGGAAAGTGAATACCAGCAAAGACTGCTGGAATTCTGGTGCTCTTTCAATGCCCTGGTCTTCAGCAAAAGGTTTTTCACTTGTTTCCATCTCCTACACATCTTTAGCCTTTTGGGATTGTCAGCCCTCTGCATGTACAGGAGAAACAAAAAAACACAGAAAAAACACCGAGCCAACTATAAAGAGCAGAGGGGAAAAGGCAGGTGTCTTTTTAACAGAAAGGTACTGAGATACCCTTTGATATAACCCTGCACTGCAGAGACATCAACTTACCCACAGCAACAGCAGCCAAGGGCAGGGAGCCCACCCTTCCACTGAATTTGGTACTGTTTGTGAGATGATCTCAGCATAAAACAGCACAGATAAATCCTGTAGCTGCAGTAAAAGTAGGTACCCAAGTTTGAAACAAAACAAACCTCACAAGAGAAACAGAGTAATCCAAGGAATTTTCATTTAATCCCCCCAAGTCTTTTACATTTAAGGCATTTCTGTCACTTTGACAATTCTTACTGCAATATGCTGGAAGTACATTAGGATTATGACTAAAAGGATATATAAAAAGATAAATAAACTCTTGAAGAACTATGCTGATATCCCACCGAAACACTAAAACACCAAACTGGACTCAAAAGACAGCTTTGGTTTTATAAGCACCTCCAGGCAAGCTGCAAGCACCATGGACAATGACCTGTTGTAGGGATGCCTAGGGAGGAAGGAGTAGCACCCTCTGGCACTGCACAGCCCTTCCCTCCACAGCACACAGCTGAAGAGGGCAGGTGGCTGCTGAACCAACCCACACACACACTAACAAACAAAAACAAATCCTCTGGAAGCACCGACAGTCAGTCCCACAGGGCCTGCAGGAAGCCAGAAGTGCCCTTCTGTGGCCTCTGTCTTGCACACTTCAGTACCCTTCAACTGGAGCAAAGCCCATGTTAGCTGCAGATCAGCAAGCTGCAGACTCACCTGAGCAACAGGTAGGGGGATAAATAATGGAAGTCAACATGTTTGAGAGCAACTGGGAAGTGAAAAAGTTTCACACAAAGCAAAGAAAAACAGCAACACGATAAAAAAAGCAGCTGAGATGAACACAAGTGTCACTCATCTGCAAGGGGTGACAGCACAGAAATAACTGACAACTGGGCACACTCAGGAATGTAACAGGTCCTCTAAGGATAGGGTGACATGCAAATTATGATCTGCCTCTGGGAAAGCACTTTTCTTAATTCCTAAACTGTGTGGAATGGACATGGGTACATAATGTGGGTGGGGGCATTTTATAGATGTGCCCATCTGGAAAGACTGGGTCTTTTTTGCATTTAGAAGAACTGCAAGCCAAGGGCTGTCTGTACTGCTTCAAGATGAGCTGCAATGCAAGTCTCCAACTGACCTTCAAAACGGTTCCAGAGGAACTGCCTTCAGCAAGAAGATCTTACTACTCTTCCTTCCAATTTCACAGCACAGCTAAGACACAACTCCTCCAAAACTCAGCCCTTAAAGTCACCTTGTGAGACCTCAGTGTTTACCCATGAAAATCCACAAGGATGCACAGAAGTTCTTGAAAGAATGAATGGTAGGTACAAAGGACCAAGTTTGAAGAGAAACAGAAATAGAAAAGAACACAATGCATTGACTTATTTTCTCAAATTCTGAAACTTTGCATCACTTCAGAGATGGTCTGTGAGATATGTTGGAGCTCCACTGACACAGTAGATTTCAAGTAGAAATCATTCACTTATATACTCAACAATCTGACTACCATTGGCGTAAAAGAAAACATGCACATGTGGCAATAGTGTATGAGCACATGTCTGGAAGGTCAAAATAGCACTTCAGTCTGTGCTGAAGCTCTTATTGCACCTCTTGTCAGGAACTACAAGGCTGTTTGTGTAACAGATTTTCTAGAAGAAAATCAGCATAAGCATAAAAACAGTGTTTAATTCACATTAAAATATAATACTATAGACAGAAACGTTAACCTACTTTACCTCTTCTTCAGCAAAGGGATGAAAAGAGATTTCAAGGTCATCACTCATCATCATTAGAGCTTCACAAAAACAGTACTAGCAAGAGCTGTAGATAAGAATTATGTTTTTACCACTGTATCATCTAATTCCTGTAGTTTTCAAAGGCATACTGTGTGATTTGGTTATTTTTGCAGCCTTTTTGCATTTGCAGATGTTCTAGCAAATGGTATTTATTAGAGGAATATTCCAGTCTTGAAAAGATGCACATTTCAAATAGCATATTTCCCAGATAATGCAAATTTGGATGGGCTCAATGAAATGGAGAAAAGGTGAAAAAGAGGCCAGATTCACCAAGAAATATTTGCTAAAGAAGTTCCTGAAGAGCTTGATTTAACCAAAACTTCTCAACTTGTGTAGGCCAAGAAAGGAGAGTAAATATGAAAATGTATGATTTGTTTTGAACCACTTTTAAACTTCAATATCAGTTTTAAGATCTTGGTATCTAGCTTGAAAGTAATCATGTAGAGTACTTGTATACAGTCCACTCAAGTCTGTATTTTTTTATCATTTTGTAATATATGGTCTGAACTTAGATGTCTCTAAAATGTCTGCAACACAAATGAAGTATTTTACCCTATGAAGTATTACAAACATTAGCCTTTACTTTCACACCTACAGCAGGCTTACCTGATATCAGAACTAGGTCTGCAGTCCAGGAATTCTGACCATTTTGACTACCACCTCATGCCATCTTCTCATCCTTCATCACAGTAGCCACACACCCAACTTCACAGTTCTTACTTCTAAATATTCTCCCAAAATCTTCTCCACACAGCAGCACAAGAAAAGTCAATCTAACATTGAAGGAAATATAAAAAAAACCATCTATGCTGGAGATAGCTGCAAGCAATTTCCAATTATTCCCTGATAGCTTGGCATCTCTTCATAGTGTCATTTAATGCTATCAGAAAATAACTAGTTATTTCTCAGACAAATAGGTGGAATCTAATCTTCTTCTACCTGGGTTTGCAAGGCTTTTCTTGTGAGTTATCTTCTGAGAATTATCTCCTGAGATTTTCTTCTCCAATGGAACAGGCTAAAAGATATCAGGTAAGTTCAGAGTTCACCAGGACACTCGACATTTTCTTCACAAGATGTTCACATGCAGAGTAGGTGAGATATTATGCTGAATAATATTGCTTATGCTGCAAACATCAGCCTGAAAGGGACACATTTCCTTGGAGGGGGCAACCTGGAACTAGTTAGAAATGCAGTAAAACAGAACAACTGTTGGACATCTACCCAAGCTGCCCATCCATCAAGGAAAGAAATTACCGTGCTAGTCAATACTATTTTTCAGCTCCAAAATTTGTACAAGGGAAAAGAAAACAGAGTAACCCAGAAGTCCTTAAGTCCTTTCACTGGTCTATCACCAGATATGAACAACCAAAACACACTCGCAAGCTGCAGCTTCTGATACAAAAAATGCTCACGTCTCTCTCCCCAAACACATAATAAAAAGCTTCCCATCACAAACACTTTAGCAGACTGTTTATGGTCTGTAAAAAATGAAAGAAATGATCTCTCCTTCATTCTAAGGGGACTAGGCCAGGGCAGCACAAAAAGGGAAACTGATATGGCTGTTGATTCACAAAAGATTTGTTTTAGGAATTATTCTAGGGTATTCCTTACCAGATGTCCTAGTCCAATTCCTTTCTCAAAATCCTCCATTAAAAAAGATAAGAGAAACACAAAACAATTGGAGAAACATCTGAGGATCAATCATATTCTGTAAACATCTTTGCAGCATGGTGCTTGTATTTATCTTCTTTTCATCCACCCTGATGTGAGCTGCTTTTGTAGTTCTCCACAGACTTAACGCTAACATCTTGGGGAAAACAAAACCACTTTAGAAGTTATTTCAGAATGTGCAGATATAATGCAGGAACACTATTCTCAACCTTTATATTAGTTTCAGAGGCAAAACAGAAAGTACATTAAGGCTGGTCTGCATAAAATTTCTCATGAAGCCAGATTTTGGTGTGAACTAGAAAAAAGACTTTCTTTGAACTTTGTATTGCTTGCATTTGCATTTTGAAACTGAAATTTCCCCTTGAAACTCCCAATATGTTTCTGTTACCTTCAGGGAACAATAAGGGAGCCCTCCTGTGGATAATGCATCAAATTTAAATTCCCATGACCGACAAGGAGACTATGTAACCTAGGGGATAAAATGGGTCTATTTTAGAGCAAAGAGAGTGAGATGGTAATGCACTGGAGGCTGTAGTTTAATTTAAATGGCTATTAACTTTGTACCATTGGGGCAGTTATAGCTTAATTCATACTACTTTTCTGAAGCAAAAGAAATCATATCAAATAAAACATCCAGGCTACAAAAGATATT